>CAJUYH010003468.1:0-32389 GCA_910591685.1 Galerucella tenella | reverse complement strand
TATTCGCTATGTCGAAATCATACGCTTTTTCTTTGCATAAGTTTATAGACTGCTTCCATACACTTGCCTTCGATTTCCTCTATAGTATTCGCTGATGTCAACTGCTTAATATTCTGGCGAATATTTTCTTTACTTTCTTGACCGAAGCGAGACATTTTTCTACGTCGTGCTGTTTTGACAAATTTTTTACAGAAATAATTTCTAGTTTAGAGTTTCACTGAGTTGCCATGGTAACTGAATAATCAATTTGACAAAACCTGTTTTGCAAGAACTTGATAAAGACGAAAATTGATGTTGTTGGAAACACATTTGGTGTGGAATTTTCTCACCGAATACCAAACGAGGTCAAATTAAATCCGGAAATTTTTTCTCACTCATGAATATTTTTAGAAAATTATCCCGAGTCGAAGACGAGGGATAATTTTCAAAATATTCATAAGCTCGAAAAAATTTCCGGAAATAATTTGACCTCTAGTGGTATTACTAGTGAAAATAAATATAATATTGATGTGGATCGAATATTTGGGAGTCACTATCACAAATAAAGGAGACGAAGGAAGGGAAATAGAAAAAAGGTTTACAAAAGGAAAGGAAATGGTATAAAAGATGTTAAAATCAAAAGACCATATCACGAACAGCTAAAATAAGAATGTACCAAACAATAATAAAACCGTCAGTTACCTACGCTTGTGAAACTTGGACAATGAACAAAAAAGAGCAGAATAAATTAGAAATATGGAAACGTAAAATGCTCAGAAATATTTATGGTGGAATTAAGGAAGATGGAATCTACAGAAGAAGAGCAAACGAAGAACTCTCAGAATTATAATTAAAGCACAGAGAGCGAGATGGTTGGGCATATAGGTAGAATGACGGAAGATAGATGGGTAAAACGAGTGCTAAAAGGGGGGGAAGGTGGTAAAAAGAGAAGAGGAAGACCAAGGAAAAAATGGTTGGAAGATGTTAGGAGAGACCTGAGAACAGTGGGAGTTAGGGACTGGCGAAACGAGGCGAGGAACAGAAGGAAATGGAAAGAGAGAGTGAAAAATCTCGAAGCCGACGGCCAGATAGGCCTGTAGTGCTATTATACAAAATGCGAAAAAGCTTTTGGAACCATGCGAATTACACAAGTACGACAAGGAAAATATGAGAAAAACAGCTTGAAATAGAGATAAAAAATAATTGTGTGCGGTCAGCGAGGGCGTTTACTTAGTTCCAGAGGCTGGACGAATGTTCATTGACCCCTATTTCAACCGCTGTTGCCAGAAGCGCAGATTAATTTGTACAAATGATATTTTTGTCTCGTTATCGTTGACTTTTTTCGAGATCATGCACTATTAGGTAAACTAAAGACTTTCATCCGGCAACATTGTCCTTTACATCTGTATATATAATGATGTGGATAATGTAACATCGCGAATAAATGCATTTATTTTCATTTTAAAATACTTTCTTTATTATCTAGTTCAGGAGAGACTTGAGCTTGATTTTTTTGTAACAAAAATGACCTAATTTGGTTGATAAATAATGTTACGTCCAATACAACTGGTATAACTTTTACCACTAGGTAAGCTTTGATTTCGGAACTTATAACTAACTCTAATTGAATACACGCTTATATAATGGTTTATCCGCCTCCCTGAAGTTTTTCGTATAAACGTAGCAATGCCACTCATGCCAATCATGCCACTCATGCCACTCACCGGGCATTCGAAAAGCCGAGAATCTCTTACTCGCGTCGCTGTCGCTGTCAAATGATATTATAATAAAGAAAAATAGGAGACTGAACAGGCCTACGAAATTGTGTAATGACTTGCAAGTGTCCTCTTAAATTGAACCTCCGGTACGCATATATTTCTGAGTGCATGTTCGACAGCTATCAAATTATAACTCAATCAATTAAGAAGGTTTGAATTAGAAGCAGATCGATTCGGTCAAACACCATGGCACGAAATCTTAATAATTGTCGACCCTTCTGTTTTCGAACGTGATGCGAGTTACGTTTAGCGCGAAAGCTGCTAGTCGTTATGGAACATTTGACTTGAGATTTATGATAAAACTTTTCACCGTATTCACTAATTCAATATTGTTGCTGCCTTTGGTGGTTAATTAGGAGTTTTAGCAAGAAAACGAGATGACAAGCTCAACTTGGTTTTGAGATATTACAGTTTGCCGAGTCTAAAAGCTGTAAAATTACTCTCGGATGAGTTTCAACACCATTAAACTGGATATATCTACTGATTGTATTTTGTATGGTAAGTTTTTTGGGGTGAACTTTGTGCCCCGTCTTCTACGCAGTTCCTGGAGAAAGTTACATTTCACATTTCTACTTCCATTCCAGATGCTTCATATCACCTGTACAAGCCACTATCGTTTTTTCTTGAAACGTTCTACTAGAACAAACACAATAACTGGCACCGTGGCTCGATTTAGATTAATAAATACCGTCGACTGCGTTCAAAGAAAAAGCTTCCTTCCTAAAATTACTCGAGCCTTTTCCTGAATATTGTTATTCTGTGCTAAAATAATCATTGACCTTTTTTTCTGAAACTCTAATTAGACCGCTGATTAATATCAAAATTAACACACGAGACACATCAAAAGAAGGCGCAATCCACATCTTCACGGATGGCTCTAAAACCAATATGGGCTCAGGATGTGGAATTTACTCCAAATATCTGAATCTAAACATTAAATGGGCGATGGGTTGTAATGTCAGCGTTGCTCAAACAGAGCTCACTGCTATCTACATCGCCGCAAAAGAGAATACCAAAAGAAACACCACAGGTAATAAAATTCACATCCTTACGGATAGTAGACAAGCACTACCAGCCCTGAACAGACCACGTATCACATGAGGCCTAGTACTAGAGTGTCACCTGTCCCTGATCGAAGCCTGTAGCAACAACGAAGTCACTCTAGGCTGGATCAAGGGCCACAGTAAATCGAAAGGTAACCACATTGCCGACTCACTAGCCAGGAAAGCAGCCTCCCAAAAACTCTTAGGACCTGGCACTTTTATTGGTCTGTCGGCGTCGGCTATGATTGACCTAATAAAGGAACACTCCCTTGATAAGTTTAAGGGTAGATGGGGCGATGCAGAAGGTTGCGGGCTTGCCAAGGAACTGCTGCAGTATCCAAAGTAGCCGAAAGTAGCCAAAAAATACGTGACTATGAACAGACAGAACCTTCGGACATCCACGGGTATTCTGACCGGTCACTGCCACCTACGAAAACACCTCTGCAGACTGGGTCAGTCTGACACATCACTTTGTAGAGGAAGTGAACAGGAAGAGACTGTCGAACACATTCTTTGTGAATGTTCGACACTCTCTCAATTTAGGTTTTCTGTATTCGGCGAGTACAGGCTAACTCAAGCCAGCATGAGGGAGCTTACTTCCGGCGACGTTATCGCCTACTTCAAACAAGTAGGTTGGATGAAGAGCTAGAAGGAAGTCTGAACCTCAAAAGGATGCACAATGGGCCAATTGTGCTGTGGGGTCACCCACCCTTCAAAATCTCACAGATACAGAATATCAAAATTAATCCCCAAAGAATAAGCCACTAACATTGCTTCCATTCCAGAAGCTTCATATCATCTGTACAAGCCTCTACTTTCACTGGAGTATTTTGAGTAGTTATAAATGATATCGATTTTGCTTGAAACGTTCTACTAGAGTAAGCACACTAACTGGCTTAGTTGGTTAAAGCACCTGTCTAGTGAACAAGATATCCTGAGTTCGAATTCTCCTGCATCCCCATGTTTTTTTTATTTGTTATGTATACCAAGCGAAGTTATGAATATGAATTACAAAAGTAAAATCAATCAACTAAATAAAGCTTCACTCTTGTATGACTTGAATAACTCAATTTTGACCCACTGTAAACGAACAGATTCAATTCAAACTTTGTACACTGGTTAATGACCGAGACCAATACAATATAGTAATAAAATATATGGTGTTCCATTTATATCGCAACCTTTAACTCGATTTTTATCCACTTTACACATTATTTTTCTCTTTATTTTCTCCCAAGTTTTTGGTACGAAATCCAGGGATTTACTTTCCAAAATTAAAACCGAAATAAGGCCCAAATTTTGTAAAAAACCACTTACCTGTATAAAAGTCGAATTCAATAGCCGCAACTCTCTGTTGAACTGACTCTTCGACATACTCCTTAAAATTTCTTTGACCGAAACGTCTTCAGTATCAACAATTCTAAAGGACGTCATATTTACAAAATTGTACTTGAAATCTTCCAAATCGAACGTTTCCATATCGAAAGTGGTAAATAGATAATGGTATTTGTAATCGTTCATTTGGAGTTGTAAAATCTATAAAGAACACAATATTCGTATAGTGTATGAATACATAAATATTTTTAAGCTTACTCCTTTCAAAAATTGCTGTAAATTCATAGGCTTGGTATCGATGACAATATTATGAATCTCCTTATCTTTAACTTCCTTTAAAACATCCTGATATGACTCCGGATTGGCCTGTCGTAAATAGATTTCTAAGCCATTATTCTGCGGCGATCTCACCAGCTCCCGAAGCTTTAAGAGGCCTAGAATAGAAATGGACAAAGGTACAATCGAAATTACAGTCACATGTAGTGTATTTGTAAATAATTTTTCTACTGTTTCGATCATTGAAAAATGAAACAAATATTGACAAGGTTCTATTTAATTCATTAATCATACTTACCGTACTCTTTCTCGTAGATAATTGCAATCCTTGTCCAATTTAAAAATGTCATGACATCCTGAAAAGCAGCGTTAAGCAAATGTTGTGTAGGATGTAAATTAATAGAAAACTCCCTGACGTCACTCTCCACGTCCAATCGAGCCTCTAGATGAGGTATATCGAGAGCATCGCAAATTGAATGTATATGAGCGCCCAATAAAGGATCAGATGGTCCAAAAATCGCATGGACACCATATTGGACCAACTGGCAAGCTGAAAAAAGAAATAAAAAAAAGAAACATCTAACTACATTGGTAATTCTAACGTTTCAGCTCAAAAACGCTCTATTTTAAAGAATTTCTACTATGAAGTAGATAAATTTGAAAAGGATCGTTAAATTTTTCTTACCTTTTTTGCTCGCATGGAAGCTGTCATCGCGCGGCACGTACTGTATGTCGTACACGAGAGATGTGTACGGGAGCAATGTTTTATCTTTGTTGATTTTGTTAACAGCATATTTGAAAGCTAATTCGTTCGGTCCGTTCTTTTCATCTTCGGTAAAAATTGCACCTAAAATTAAATGGGGCACAGTTTTATTTCCTCTTTTTCTCGGAAATTGGAAAAGTACTACAGGCGTCGAATATTTTATAAACAAATTTCATATTCCTTTATATTTTCGGCCGACTTTCTAAGAGTTTCATAGGTGCTTTTATTATACTCGTATTGCTTCTGGTTTTCCAAATCACGTCCCTAGCTTAGGTGAACCTTTGTATTTATATTCGGAATGGGACTTGAATACGAATTTTCCATTAGTTATATTAAAAAAGGTAGCAACGCAATCGAAAGTGGAACTTGAGGATTATAATAAATTTGAATAGTAAACTATAGTCCTTGATTATATAGGTAGGTACACAATTAGTCTCTATACTCAAGGCTATATTAGAGAAATGAGCGATTTGAATTTGGTTAATTGCCGCCCGTTTCACACAGCTTTTTTGATACAACTGAAAACGATATTTGTCAGTTTTGTGTTTATATCTAAATATTATAACCTCAATCTTTATTGGGTACATCTTTTTCACGTATGTTGTTTTATTTTTAACTAAGTATTATATTTCAACCAAGTTAAGTGCTATTTTTATTATTTATTCAGTTTGATTAACAAAATCTATGCTTGTGTTTTCTTGTTAATAATATATTAATAATATAAAGTTGAATCTAATTATTGTAAATATTTCTACATCAAGCTTTACTTATATCACAGTATTATTAGAGGAAACTCACCAAATATGGAATAGTATTCTAATGTGGAATGCCTCCATTTCTCTAAGAATATAAGTATGAAACGCAACACTCGACCATCTTGTTTCATTCGGTCTACTAACTATCGCACCCACACCATCGAGTCAGTTGCGCGAATGCTCCACGTGTGGCAGGCGTGTTTTGTTTTGTTGTCGTGCAGAAAATTTTAAAGGTAAGTAATAAACGAGTATTATGTTATGTTTGTTTACGTAAGTGTTATACTATTTAGTATATCGGTATTATGTTTATTTCACCATTTTGTGATCTTTTGTCATTAAAATATTTAGAATAGTTTGAACTAGTATAAAAATCCAAATATGGACAGTCGTCGGTGTCTAATTATGGAATATTAAATTAAATGCTTGATGTGTGGGCTCTGGGCACATTATGATTGTGCTGGTCCAGAGTTTGATACTTGGATCTGTGACTTTTGCAAGTAATTATGTAACTTCTTTCATTTATCACAATATATTATATTTATTTAATTGATCTCAAAGATATTAATGTCCATTTTTGTTAATGTTATGTTGATTTATGCTTATATTCCATTATATGGATACCTATTCCATATTTGGTTACTCATTTGTGATTTTGTTTTTTGTGTTAGATTTTAATTTGATAACTAGTATATTTGATTGAAGGCTGTTAATTACTGCTCAATGTATGACTGATTAGTAAAAACATTAAACTGATTTAATTTATATGAAGTTTTTTTTATATCCCAAAAACAAAACGGTACTCCATATTTGGTGACTTTCCACTATGGTATTTTTCGATATCAAAACTTCTGTTGACTTCTAGTTCGTGCTCAAATGTGAATAGAGAATAATTTAAGCATACAGTAGCTTTTTTGTACATATTTATATCATCCAATTTGATATGAATTATTATGATAACCTTAGATTTTGTTCACAATAATGTGACATTTGGCTACAACTTTCGTCATGACCTGTGGCCAATGATGATTCAAATTCAAGACTTGTGCATTGATCCCTCATTGGACACGACACCTGCGAGCAATATAATACATATGTCACATAATTGTCAATTAGTTCGAAAAGTCTGAACACGACCCTTTCGGAACACCCTCCTAATCTAGTAACTTTTAGTGGTGTAAGTGGGGTTTCTTAAAATGCTCCTCCTAATTCAAAAACAGGGTATAGTACCGGGGACTGGTCAAAGAAACACAAACATTATTCACTCATCAAAACATAACCAACGTGAAGTTTGCAAACTGTCTTGCGCAGAAACTAAAATCGGTCTTGTTTATATATGTCGCCCCTTAACAACCGTTTCAAGCCGACAGCCATTTTATTATTGACATCTGCGGTTGTGTTTGAAGCAATCATTTACTGTTGAATAATTTTGATTTTTTGATATTCTAAGATGTTTATCTGTGAGTGTTGTGTGTTTTATTTGATCTCATCCTGAAAAACTTGGTGTTGAAAAAAATTATCCTCAGTCAACGCGTACAGATTGCTAAAAGCGTTGCTACTTTGATGGATCTCGAAGCTGAACATGGAATTAAAATTCCTTCAAAAAATCATCGGTAAGTCAAATAAAAAAATTATAATAATCTTCTCCTGGCATTCAGATTGCTATAAAATATATATGAAAAAAAATTATATATTGATTCAAAAATAAATGAATTCTGTTATGAATTTATATGGGTCTGTTGCACCTAGCAGTGATTTACATATTTTAGCACATTATTTCATATTTATTTAAAAATAAATAGGTATGTATTCGAATTTCAGCATTGAATGTTTTTCACTGTACGAAGGAATGATTTAGTATAATGCAGTGTAGATATTTGAGTCAACCATATAACCAGGACGTCACCACTATTTTTATAAATAAAATTCCCATTTTGTGTTTTTTTTTTCGTTAATTGAAAGTTTAAGTAGGTATTTTAACGATGAAACTATCTCGAAAAGCTTCATATAATTTGTTTGCAAAATAATGAATTTGTTCCATATTTTAGCCACGCTCTGTAGAACCAAATACATCCATCTACAACTGAAGTAAAAGTTATTAAAACTTTCGGTTTTATATTTGACAGTAAATTGAATAAAAAATTCATGACGGCATCTCCTAACAACTTTCTAGATTGTACAAAAAGCAATTTCTCTATTTGTATTCAAATTAATTAACTCAAATCATTCCTAATAAAATTAAATGTACCAAAAATAATCACGTTGAAGATAGAATTCTCGCAGAAGCGCCTCGACTCTTCTCCAAAATTTTAATCTGTAACATAATTAAGAACTTTGGTTTAGAGACTTTTTTCAAACAGAAATATCGATTCAGCATTCATTTTTTGCCGGTTTATGTATTGGAAGAGATGCTTTTCTAATTTGTAACGTCTATTTTGGTTAAATTTACAATGTACATACCTTTTATTCCAGAGTTTAAAAAACCGTTACCGATCTACGAATTACTTAACCACCTTAACTTATATACATAAATACTACCTTACAATAATGAAAAAACTCGGTAGACCTCATTAAACAATAATTATTTCCTAAATGGAATGTAGAAGTACCAAAACAATTCCGAAAATGGAGCAGGGACAGCAGTTATTCTTACTAATAAGTCCATGCTATTCAAATTCAATCAAATACCACTATATAAACTATTAGTCCAGTCGGGTTAGCCCAAAAACTATCAAAATATGGATGTGAAAGCAGTAGACGAGATTTTTGAAGCAATCCCTTAAAAATAGCATGGTTAATGATAATCCGTTGCCTCCAACGGTTTTTAGGCTGTGCTAATTGCACAATAACAGTTTATAACCAAAACAACCAAAAAGGAGCCTATTTTTCGAATTTTACTCGAAAAGTATTCGCGAAAACGAACAAAGTTGGAATGGGGAAAACAAACCAAATCGCCATTACAGTACGTGTATTGAAACAAATGGGGGTTAGCCACAGATTATCTGGGTTAGCATTGTTTTCCCCATTCCACTGACAGCTTTGACATAAACTGCAGCGCCCACTATCGGAAAATTTTTCGCGAATTGAATGTATCGTGCATATGTATACACATAAATTTATAGAGCGTAAAATTTGGTATAAAATACCGTGGTTCAAAATGTGAAAATTCCATTCCCTGTAACCACAGCGGATGAATAAGTGAGAAAAAAATTGAAAAAACAGCTGTTTTTCGGACGCAAAATACTAATGCAATTTATAAAGCGATCTGAATTATTATTCTTTCTCATAAAACGTAATTAATTCACGAACTGAATGCAACAAACGCGGTTTCGATATCTTATTTAGTTGCTGAGTAATCTAATTCTAATAAACATTAGGTAAAAGAAATAGACATTGTTTGAATGAAGACATATGCCACAAAAATTGTTTAAACTTACAATAATGTTTTCACACATACTACAAATCATGCAATGATTTAATCAACAATTTTTTCGGTTCAACTAACTTAGAAAAATATAACTTTGAATGTTCAATTCGGACCATTTAATCCCGAGTTATTAAATCCCAAACTTGATCAACGATTCTAGTCAAACGGTATTTTCTCTTTCGTTAGCTTGTTGATCGTTTGTCGAGAATTGTTAATCAAGTTTGGGATTCAATAACTCGGGATTAAATGGTACGAATTGTATTTTTCCAAGTCCTTCAAGTAGGTTTTTTCAGATTTCATTTAAAATAAAAAACCGCACAGATATCTTGATTGTTACTAAGGTAACATTTGAACCAATTTTTGAAACTACCGTCTGAGTAAGTTAAACCGAAAAAATTGTTGATTAAATAATTGCATATGATAGCTGTAATCCTCTAGTATGTGTAAAAGCATTATATTGCAAGTTTAAGCAATTTTTTGTGGCATATGACTTTATTCTAACAATGTCTATTTCTGTTACCTAATGTTTATTAACAATTAGATTACTCAGCAACTATTTTAGATATCGAAACCGCGTTTGTTGCATTCAGTTCGTGAAGTTTGGGATTCAAAAATTCGGGATTAAATGGTCCGAATTGAACGTTCAAAACGCCAAAATTTGTATTTTTCCAAGTTCTTTGAATGGGTTTTTCAGATTTCAATTAAAATAAAAAACCGCACAGATATCTTAATTGTTACTTAGGTAAAATTTAAACCACTTTTTTAAACTAACGCCTGAGTCAGTTAAACCGAAAAAATTGTTGATTAAATCATTGCATTATTGCATATGATAGCTGTAACCTTCTAGTATGTGTAAAAGCATTATTGTAAGTTTAAGCGATTTTTTGTGGCATATGACTTTATCCTAACAATGTCTATTTCTGTTACCTAATGTTTATTAACAATTAGATTACTCAGCAACTAAATAAGATATCGAAACCGCGTTTGTTGTATTCAGTTTGTGAATTAATAACGTCTTATGAGAATGAATAATAATTCAGATTGCTTAATAAATTGCATTAGTATTTTGCGTCCGAAAAACAGATGTTTTTTCAATTTTTTTTTTACTTATTCATCCGCTGTGGCTGCAGGGGTGGGAATTTTTACATTTTGCACCACGGAATTTTATAGCAAATTTCACGATTTATAACTTTGTTTCCATATGATAAACTTGATACTTTTCGAGTATAATTCGAAAATATGTCAAAAAATAGGCCCATTATTGGTTGTTTTGGCTATAAACTGTTATTGTGCAATTAGCACAGCCTAAAAACCGGTGGAGGCAATTGATTATCATTAACCATGATATTTTTGAGGGATTCCATCAAAAATCTCGACTACTGCTCTTACATCCACCTTCAATGCTAACCCGATTGGACTATATAGAAAGCCACAGTTCATGTAAAAAATATTCAACAAAAAAGGTTTCTAATAATATCCGATTAATTAAGCTCCCTTTAGACCATCCAACAACTGTATATTCTAACGCGCTTCAAATAAAAAACTTCTTCCTCGTCGGGGTAACAAAGAAGCAGAATCTTCCTTAAATAAGACAAAGTGACAACTATGGTCTAAAAGCCATTCGTAGAACCATGCAAGGCCACATTCAAATTCAAATAGACGCCTGCTATTAGGACTGCGCAAAAAATACAAAAAGAGTAGAGATACCATGATAAAAACGTAACAACCAAATTAGTTGCCATGAACGATGAAAATATAGATACGAAAAGCTTATAAATTATTCAAAAGACACTAACTTGTTGTAACAACAAAAGAACTTGTAAGACTTTCATATGGATTAAATGTTTTTTTTTAATTTCCAAAAAGACAACAAAACCATCTAGGTCATCTTTCTAGATAATACTTTTTCCTTAATAGCGAAAACCAAAAAGTTTCCATCCACTTTGACCGTAACTATTCTCTATCAAACTGATAAATTATTATGTTTCAAAAAGTTACACCAAAACGTAATAAAACAAAAAATATTGGACACTATAGAGTGAGTTGTAAAAGATAGATGGCCAAAATTTCCGGTTTTTGTTTACGTTTCCTCCACAACTTTTTATTAGCTTAAACTTTGTCCATACGATCATTATAAGAATTGAAATTGGTCGATAGAAATAAATCTTACATAGGGAAAAACGTCAGAAAGAAAAATATAACGATACTTCCACCAACTCCAATAAAGCAGTCTATTTATAATTTCATATAGGGATATAGAGAAGCCCACATTTTTATATTTTTTCACTACAACATGTCTTTTTGGACATTCGATATACTTTTTCTCATGAATATTTACTGGGCAAACAAGAAGCTTTCCAATATTATTTTTCTTAATACCTTTTTCTTATTTTCCGGAGAGACTTTTCAAAACATACGGCATGTGGAAAACTCACTCACTTAATTACAGTTTTCTGTGAAAAAACCGTCATATTTTAGTTAAGCGTTTTATCAATAGATGTCAAAGCTAATAGTTTAATATTATTATATCATTTTACAAAGTTCTATAATGATACTTTTCAAAGAACAGAGACCGTTCACTAAGAAGCAACAACTACTTCTCAGGCTATATGCTCCGACAGATATTGATTTACACTCATAAGTTAAACGGGGTTGGAATATCTGCACGATATAACTAGCTGGTTTGTAATTAGAAGGAACAACATCACATAGACCGTATTTTCGCATCATCAGTACTAGATAGATATCATCCGTCCAGAATATGTGAGAGAGTAGTGGGAGAAACCAACATAAGCATACTAGTTCATTATTGTGTTTTTATTGCTTAGTTATCAACTATCTATAATAATGTCGTACGTTATGCCCGTGTGGGCATAAAGTTCACTTTATGGCACGCGCGGGCATAAAGAGAAATAATTTTTTGTTCAACTTTTTTAATAACCATGTCGTAAGGTTCTTTAGACTTTTTTGGCAACAGATTTACAGTTGCTTTTTCAATAATTTCGTCAGGAATTCCAAAATCTTCGTTTATTTTGACTTCTAACTTTGACACATATATAAAATTTATTGTGATATTATGAAATTTACGTTACGTGTCAACATTCACCTATTAATTCAAACCGGATTTTTTAAAACACTGATTTGTATTGAGATTGGATTGCAATAACGAACTAGTATGACATAAAAGTTTGTATAAACAGATGTGTATAGTATACCCTCGGGCGACTTACAAAACCTCGGGCCAGAGGCCCTCGGCTTCGTAAGACGTCGCCCTCAGGGCATAAACATCTATTTATACCCTTGGTACATAAATAACTATTATATTGTTGTAAAAATTTATTATGTCAAATTTAATCCTTTAGAAAGAACTATAATAATAATACTATCAAGTCAAATTGAAGAAAAATCTAACCCCAACATTCCCATAACAATAAAACATTTTCCAGGACAAAATGCTAGTATTATTCTCATAAATTCTAGTTGTAAAATTGCATATTTCACTAAAAGAAGAGAAAAAACTATAAAATCTACGGAACTTTCGGCAATTTATTGGTAATATCCGTACATTTGCATCCCGCTTAAGCTTACCTATCTTTACTTGGGGCGGCAGTGTAGAGGAGGCAGAAACGACAACAAATTTGCTGGCGACGATTCCCAGAACCAAGAAGGCTGCTGCCCCCGAATGCCCCCATCTATGGCTCATGGCGACGTGCAGCCGCTACGGCAGGACTACCTCTCATTTCAACAGAAGCGCAACATAAGGAAGGGCGAAAAACTATAAAGTATAATAGAATGAAATTATTTACATTATTTGTAGTTTGTTTTTTGTTAATTTGACGATATTATAAAATATCGCCTTAGAATAAAAATATATTAAAACATGGCGCAGTCAGTGGGATTTGAACTTGTTGGATGCCAAGCATATCTGAAAATTTGTTATTTTTTATTAAAAGCAGCACAATATACTTAGAGTTTTGTTTTGACATAAAACAGATCTTAATAAGCCAGCTAGTTTTTTATTAATTTGTTATGTACTTGTTATTGCTGGCATCATAAAATAAAATAAAAATATATTTAAACTATGAAAATGATAAGATTTTTAGGAATATATAGTTGCAATATTTTTATAAATGGGCTTCAGCTGCAGGCCTGTATTTACCAAAATAAATATTTTGTGAAAAATTAATACTGCTGGTAGGAAAAAAGACGAGAGCTTAATTTCCCGACTCGATTCCATCGTTGCCAAATTTAGTAATAGCATAACAATATTGAAGTAAATATGTAAATATCAGAAAATAAGAAATAGAAAACCCAGGCCCACGCCCGGTTGATCAAAGTGTAACTATGTATAAAAATATCAGAAAATAAGAACTAGAAAACTAAAAAAAAACAAGAAAACCCAGGCCCAAACCCGGTTGATCAAAGTGTAACCATGTATAAAATATCAGAAAATAAGAACTAGAAAACTAAAAAAAAAACAAGAAAACCCAGGCCCAAACCCGGTTGATCAAAGTGTAACTATGTATAAAAATATCAGAAAATGAGAAATAAAAAACTAAAATAAAAAACTGAAAAAAAACCAGGTCCTAACCGGGTTTCGAACCTACGACCTCTGAGTTGTAGGCTCAGGACACTACCAACTGTACCAATCTGCTCACATTCAGTCACATCGAATAGAAGGTTAAAGGCTGCTTGAACGCATGCGCACCTCAACTATTAAATTTGACGTGGTGGGAGGATTGGAGTCGGGAAAATAAGCTCTCATGGAAAAAAGGCCGCTGATCTAGAGTATCTTTTCTTTATCCATTTTTGGACAGCTTTTCACAACATCATTGTTCAATAGGACATGTCCACGTCACGTCACAAACTATTTTGACAACAGCCCTGTGGTAAAACAATAAACAAAACGTTCAGAACACGTGGTACTTAATAGTGAGGTTATGCTGATTTATAATGATAGATCGTGTTTGAGTTCAGTTGTTGGCTTTGCTTCAGTGTACTTTTAAAGTTATTTTTATTGTTGAGCTTGCATATTTAATAATATATAATAAAGGTTAATAGTTGTTTGTTGTTTGATAATTTTTCATCGTGTCTATTGTTTATTGTTTTACCACAGGGGTATTGTCAACTGTCAACTATCGTGGACATGCCCATGACATGCCCTATTATTTGAAAAAGCAAACACTTTGGACGGTAGAGGTTATTAGGTTAACTCTGACTAAAAGTACAATTCCTAAATACATTTAATACGCCTTTCATGCACTAGTGCCATTCTGGTAGGGTTTTGAATTGTTATTCACTGCTTATCGCTGGACTTTTTTCCAGCATGTTTCCTATATACCTCCTTGCCTTTAATCTCCATAAGCACAACGAAAAAATGGCGAATGGTCTCCCTATTCAATACCTCAATATAGGTAATCATTTTACATTGACTTTACTAGCTTCTACCTACATGTTTCCTCCTATTTTTGTAACCTTTACAACACTTTCTCTACAAATAAAATTGCTTACCTGGAAAATTAGATAACTTTCTTATAACCTCTTCTTATTTTTGTAAAAATCTATTTTTACTAACCCGCCTATGTGTGAGTGGCGGTTTTTGCGACTATAACCAAGTTGTTTTGGTTAGCTATTCTCTTGTAAGATTTGATGATATGAATGAGTATTTTATGTGGGAAAAACGTAAACAATAAAAAAAAGAAAAAGAAAGCGGAATGGACCTAATACATATTTCTTGATTAAAAATTTTTTATCGTTCGTGAGATATAATCAGTGACGGCTCGTGGTTACTCTAGCGAGGAAGTGGAGCAATCTAAAATCTCCCCTTGATGCCGCAGGCGAAAGTTCTTGCGTTCTGATGACACTTCAGATTGTATACAAAAATATAGGCTTTATTTACGGAAGACACCACTCGACTATCAACCCTTCTTAGCGAAAATATGAGGTGTTGAACTTAACAAAAATATGATGTTTTCTCAATGTTGATAGTTAGTGGTTGACAAAATCGTGGTAGGCAATCAATTATTTCCACTGCTTTTATTCTTACAAGGTTTTATAACGATTTGAAAATGATTTAAATAGTTTGCCATTCATACTGTGACGTACATACCCTTAAAGAGAAGTTAGATACATAAGGATTGACATAGGATCAGAATTCTGTCATCTTCTTTTTTAAAATCTTCATTAAGTATAGGTTATAGCTCTAGGGCATGTCCACGACAGTTGACAGTTGACAATACCCCTGTGGTAAAACAATAGACGATAGACACGATGAAAAATTGTCAAACAACTGTTAACCTATATTATATATTATTAAATATGCAAGCACAACAATTAAAATAACTTTAAAAGTACACTAGAGCAAAACCATCTAAACACAAACACGATCTATCATTATAAATCAGCATAGCCTCACTATTAAGTACCACGTACCTGAACGCTTTGTTTATTGTTTTACCACCGGGCTCTTGTGACGTCACGTGGACATGCCCTATACCCAGCGTGTTCTGAAATAACATATTTAATTTTCAAATGGCTAAAAATTTCCGAACAACCACATTTTTGTTTGTAAAAAAGAATTATTACTAATTTGAGATTAAGAAATGAATTGGAAAAATATTAAAAGTTTTGGCATGTATTTTTAAATCTGCAAGATTTATGTGGGTTATATCTAGTTCAGTCATTGAACTAGAGCGTTGAGGGTTGTAGCATTGCGCTTTTGCAGATGATATATATGAGAAGAAACCTTAAAAATAATGTTCTAATACAGGTAGGAAGCTCATGTTTCAAACGTGCCAGGCGTACTAAAATTACCATCAGTTACATACAACATTACATTATTATTTAAAAGCCGGAGACTTTTAAGAATGACGCTATTCTAGAAATCTAGGAAAATCTAGAAAATGTCCGGAAGAAGAGTAAATACGTTTGTTTAAATTTTGTTTTGCATGAAATATGGTGTAAGAAACATACTTAAAATTTTATTTGTCTTAAAAGCTGCGTAACGTAACAATTTTATTTGAACAACATCAGTCAATCGGAACGGATTCCATACAACACAATTTTATTATCCTCCACGTGTTATGTTATCTATGTCCTCCACTATTAAACGTACCAATGAACAGTAGAGAACTTTGATTTAATTAAGTGACAAATCGTTTGATGATCTCATTATAAAGCTTAGCATTTTATTTGCTTTTGCGGCTATCTTGGAAATATGCCATTGAAATAAAAACTTAATGTCTAAAACGACACCAAAAGTCTTCGCACTTCATCAAGTGGAAGAATTGTTCAGCAACTAGGATGTTGAATTACTAGGAAGATAGTGACTATACACTTGAATCATTTTAGATCATCCGCAAAATTTCCGATCTGCCTGTAACATCAGGAATATCACTGACAGATTGATCAGCACTGGACCTAGGTGCGCACCTTGCAGTACTCCCGATGCAACGGAGATTAGGGTTGAATAATAATCGTTCGTTATTAATTAAAATTATGGCCCTATAGGTGCAAAACGGAAGTTAGGAAACTTGGAGATATCAAATTTCTTATTTCAATTCAAGGTAACTGCTTAACATCAAAATACATTCCTTTGATAAAAATTTTCATTGAATAAATTCATAATTTTTTATATACCTACGTACATGACTTAAGACAATACAAAGCTTTTTTTCGTTAATAATAGAAAAGTTTATTTTGAAAAAAAAAATTTAAACGAAACTCAATACAACCCTATTAAATATCATAGAATTAAAAATCTAGTTAAAACAACTTACCGGATGATGAATCTGAATTTAAACGCGAATCACTTCTGGTTTTCGTCCGTTGAAACAAAAAAGAGCAAACAGCATAAAATCACCGAAACCACCTTCGTGCCAAGCGCAGAGCGCTACTGATAAACTTTTAGGACGCTGAGGCATCGTCGAGAGGCGTCGCGACGTCTATAAAGGGGCGCAAAACTTTGTAACTACCGACAACCAGAGAAATTTAATCACTCGACCATGTACCTATGATGTACGGTTGAGCCGTAGAAAATGAGTGACAAGAGAGGAGGAAAATATATAGGTAATCTGGCAATCGGATTTGAATCATATTTAGATTATTTTCTATCAGTATCTACAGTAATTGATTTGTTTTGTTTGTTTTATACTTACTTATATTGGATTCATCCTTAATAAATTCTTTTTATAGGTATCTGAACATGGGTATTTGATCAATTTCAATTATCATTTGTTTGGAAAAACTTCCTTTATGTGACAAAAACACTATTTCAAAAATATAGTTCTCTTTGAACTACCTCTAATACATAGTGTCACAAAATAACTATTCCTAATTTTCAAAAATGACAGGAGGGTGCTTAAATTTCTCGCAGTTGTAAAGATAAACTATTTAGTAATCTTTAAAAACAATTACATCAGGAAAATGTATAGTTTCTTACTAAATTGAAGCAATTAAGTTGAGAAAAATTATCTAGGAAATAATACAGCATTAAACTTTATAAACATTGTTCGAAGTTACGACCAACATTTTCGATAATGTGAATCGACTGCCGAATTCTTCGAAATAACTGGGAACATTCACGAATATCATCAAATGCCAGAATAATTCGAGGCACTAAAACGTTTCCTCTGTATTAACATCCCTAGTAGCATACTTCGTCATTATGACGGCACTTTGTCATGTCCAAAATGACGTCATTGTTAGACGTAATACTGACGTCGTTGATAGACGCCATACTGACGTCGTTGATAGGAAAATAGTTCTTGTCATTGAAAGTGTCGCATAAACGAGTGATTTATAACCCCAATTACAAAAATCAATTGGAATCGTATCTGGTTAACGTGCAGGCCAAGAAATCAGCACTCCTCTTGTGCATTTAGATAAATAACAATATTTCTTCGAATATCAAGTGGGACATCTTCAAGCAATTCTGGTAGAGAAAAATCCTATACACATGAACATGACCATCTAACCAACAGGCAGTAGATATGGTCCCACTACAAAATTGTTAACAATCCCAGTCCAAATATTAACAAAAAACTTCCATTTATGATGTAATCTGTGAATGGCATAAATATTTCCTTCACTCCAAATGTGGCTATTTTGTGTGTATTAAAATAGGTAGTCGTCTCTTGTAAACATGGCTCGTCTCGCAATAAAAGGAAATCTTGGTTCGTCGTTAATATTATTCTTATGAAAGAACAGTTTCTAGAGCAATTCCCGTTGCTGTGCAGGTCAAAATTTAAATATACCTTTTCTGTGCAAGTTCCGAGTTAATATATAGTACAAATCAGAAGTGTTTTATAAGAGAAGAAAGTAGTTGGTTAAATTTGTTAGGCTCTACCTACTTTTATATTTTCATCTACTTTTACATAGTTCTTGTAGAATTTCAAAAATCTATTATTTTTATCATTATATATGTATTTTTTACTAAGTAGAAAGTTTGATTTATTACACAGCAGCCAACATTAACTTAACTTCAGTGTACCTTTGTATACTATTTTATTATAGGGAAATAGTTACAATTAAAAGTTTGCTGATTTTTAAATTTGAATTTTTTCTAATTTGGTTTTAGGAAATAAATTTAGTGCCGCCCTTATTTCTTCTCTTATTAATATATTATTTATTTAACTAACATCCATCAGATAAAAGCCCTGAGAACAGCTTTGTTACCTCCAAATTTAAATCTAGTTTTGCTAGACCCTACAATGCCAACATTATTCGCAACGCCGTGGGCATGTTTTGTTTCAGGGGGGATGGGGTTAAAGTTGTAACAAATACATATGAGCAGAAGACATCTTCCATTATATGATTTTTGATGTATTGCATCATTTATTCATAAAAGTGATGCCTTCAGAATAATGAGGGGTGGATAGTTTTCATTGAAATGCTTTGTATATTCTATATATAGTGTGTATAATTTATTTGTACAATGGTTGTGAAAATATTTACATTTGATTTCCTTAAAAACAAAAAATATATTTCATTTTCATATTTTCTAATTTCAGTTAGGTAAATTTCAAAATATTTCAATTTCCTATTTTTAAAAAATTTTCTTTATAAAACTTCAATTCTTCTACACTTTCTTTTATATCACTTAAAGCTCGATGCTCAAATTTTTTATTTGGTATTTTTTTGTAGAGGCTTGGATTCCATCTTCTACACAGTTCCTTTATTGTTGAAACATCTATTATCCTAAAAAAAGTTATCATTCACAACACATACCTAGTAAAGCAGTTGATATTTACCTATAATGTAAGTAGCTGTTCAGCCTAGGCATATACTTAGCAAGAAACATTCTATCCATATAAACACTATTGCCTGCAATAGGTGACATTTTTTCAGTAGTATGTTCTTGAACAAATCTAAGAAGTTCATCTTCAGCTTGTTTTATTTCTGTACATGAATTAAGAGATGCTTGTGTTAACCCTGTCTAAAAAAAAGATACAAATTATAGTTATATTCCAACTCTACTTACTTGTTGAATCTGGAAATTCAAGTTAATTCAAAACTGTATTTAGAAATTGGGGTAATTGTATACAACACAACCTTATCCTAACTTTAGTCAATCTTTGGGAAAAAAAACTGTTTAAAACGACTGTAGAATGTATATGTAAGCTTCAGAGACTCAACTACTTATTACCGGTATTTATATACTAATCCATACTTTTTGGTGTTGCTTTATACACCAATCATTCATTTCATCAAGTACATTCTTTGGGTGGTGTATTATGATATCTGGTCCTTCAGCAATTACATTTAAGTCAGCATCAGTAATGAGACAAGCTACTTCCATTATTTTATCTTTATCGACATCTAAACCAGTCATCTAAAATATTGGAACACCATTAGAAGTAGGTAGTGAAGCCATGACATTTGATAACATGTGAAACAATTTATTCATACAAAATTTAATAAATTTTTCTTTACTTACTTCCATATCCACCCAGACTATTCGATTTACTTCTAAATCTAAGCTAATAGATGAACAATTAACCATTGTAGAAAAAGTATTCAAATATAAATTAATACTTCTATTCTTATAACAACTTACTGCTCGTCTAAACAATATGGCAAACATTTAATTTGAACTTGAAGTTGAAGAAATACGAAAATCTTTTACTTTCCACTTATAAAATTAGGTTAACACTTACTTCTTTTCTTACTTTCACACATGTCAAAAGTCTTGCAGAACCACCTTAAGTTTCCACAAACCGTTACGTCATAAAAGTTGACTGTGACGTCACAGAATTGTTAGCCAGGTTTGCGTGGTTAAGTTCAAAGAAAATTGGCTAAGGTTTAAATGTCATAAACGTTAAGTGTCACTTGTAATCCCTGTCAAAGACCTCAAATTCTAAAAATTAAATAATCCCCCTGCTTTACTGCATTTTATAAAGCAATTTTATTAATTAATTCGAAGAACATTCACATAAATCATGGCTCTCCACGTTCCTAAAGCACCGGGCTTTTCACAGATGCTGAAAGAAGGCGCTAGGGTGAGAATTTTGATGAAAAGTTATCACTTTTGTTCACATGTGGTCATGGGTGTATTGCAAACAATTACCGGTAATAACTTTTTTTTCAGCACTACTCGGGCTTAGAAGAAGCAGTAATACGAAACATCATAGCTTGTAAAGAATTCGCACAGTCAGTGAAATCTGCTTATGGTCCAAACGGTATGAATAAAATGGTTATTAATCATATTGAGAAACAATTTGTTACAAGCGATGCAGCTACTATAATGAGAGAATTGGATGTTGAACATCCAGCAGCAAAATTAATGATTATGGGCAGCGAAATGCAGGATTCAGAAGTTGGAGATGGCACTAATTTTGTTGTTATACTTGCAGGATCTCTGTTGGGTGAGTCATAATCATATGAGAACTGTTAAATAAGATGTTTGCTCTTTAACACTCTGTATTCACATCTATTATAGACATTTTTTTCGAATAAAATGTCGAAAAGCTCTAGGCATTCCATTTATTGTATTGATAAATTTTATATAATTTCAGAACATTCTGAGGAATTAATACGTCTTGGTGTAACACCCACTGAAATAGCAGAGGGCTTCGAAAAAGCATTAGATAAATGTCTCGAAATTCTTCCCAGTCTTATCTGTAATACAATCAAAGATTATAGAAATATTGCTGAAGTTACTAGAGGTATAAAATCATCAATACAATCCAAACAGTATGGTAATGAAGATTTCTTAGCTGAATTGGTTGCTAAAGCATGTGTATCTGTTATACCAGAAGAAACTACTTTTAATGTTGATAATGTCAGAATTTGCAAGGTTTTAGGATCAGGGTTACACAATTCACAGGTAAAAATTTTTAATATTTACATACAAACATATAGTAATTAATTTTTATTATTAGGTTGTACAAGGTATGGTATTTAAGAGACAAGTTGAGGGAGAAATCACAAAAGTTGAAAAAGCCAAAATAGCTGTGTTTAGCTGTGCAATAGACATTATGCAAACTGAAACCAAAGGTAAATTATTATCAAATGTTAGCGTTATTGTTATTTTTATTTTATATTTTTAGGCACTGTACTTATTAAAACAGCAGATGAGTTGATGAATTTCAGCAGAGGCGAAGAGAATCTTTTGGAATTACAGATCAAATCCATAGCAGAAACTGGGGCCAAAGTTGTAGTGGCTGGAGCTAAATTTGGTGATATGGCTATGCACTATCTTAACAAATATGGTTTGATGGCTGTAAGGTTAAATTCCAAATTTGATCTAAGAAGACTTTGCAAAACAGTAAGAATTTTCAAACAATTTTCATAATTTATTATAATTCTTTCACCTTTAGGTTGGTGCAACTTGTCTTCCTCGTGTAACATCCCCCACTGCCCAAGAGCTCGGCTATGCCGATATTGTGTGTGTAGAAGAGCTTGGAGATACTCCATTAATAAGTTTCAAGTTGGAGAGTAAAGAATCTAGACTAACAACAATAGTGATTAGAGGAGCAACAGACAACTATATGGACGATATTGAAAGAGCAGTTGATGATGGTGTCAACACTTTTAAGGTAAATCCACCCCATTTAATCCTCTAAATAGTTTTTTAACACAACACTTGTACACAGGGAATATCACGAGATGGAAGATTTGTACCAGGTGCAGGTGCCGTCGAAGCAGAATTAGCAGTTCAATTAACTAAATTTGCTGACACTCTTCCTGGACTAGAACAATATGCTGTTCGAAAGTTTGCTTCAGCTCTTGAAAGTTTCCCTAAAGCATTAGCCGATAATAGTGGACAAAGATCTTCAGTGGTGTTACAGAAAGTGTTGGAAGCTCATCAAAACGGTAAAAAAAATTGTTGATAATTTATTTCTCATCCCACTTAACCCAGCAATTAATTTATAGCATTGAAAGCTAAAATTTTGTTATCCTATTGTTGTTCAATTTATCTTTATAGGCAAGAAGAACATAGGAGTGGATATTGAATCTGAAAGTGGAGTTTGTGACGTTTTGGAAAAGAACATTCTAGATCTGTACCAATGTAAATATTGGGGTTTAAAATATGCTGTAGGGGCGGCTGCGACGATATTGAGAGTTGATCAAATCATTATGGCTAAAAGAGCAGGTGGACCTAAAGCTAGACCGGCTAAAGGGAGTGATGACGAGTCTTGAAATCATTGTAACTTTTCTAGTTAGGTGTTTACTTTTAATAATAATTTTCGCTTGTCAATCAAATCTTGTATTAATCTGTTAATTTAATGATTTTTTTAATGATTAATAACGTTTCTTAACAACTTGCATATTTTTATTATTTGTTACCTTTAACCAAACTTTTCAGAGCTATTATAAATTTTTAGCAGCAGGGACCTGAAATTTTAAGAAGATAAAAACAGTGTGTGTTTATACAGTGGTGGATTTACCAGCAGGCTGAGTAGGCTCGAGTCTAGGGCGGCAAATTTGGGGAACGAATTTTTTTTCACCTCATAAAAATCAAAAATATTTTTTTCTCCAATTGGCAGCAAATATTAATTTTGCTGACACATATCAATCAGCAAAGTATTACTTTTCCTGCCTAGGCAGCAAAGTGGGTACTTTTCCTACCTAGGCAGCAATGTGGGTACTTTTCTGCCTAGGCAGCAAAGTGATTATACTCAATTGGAATAAAACATTTGACGTAAACACTTATTAGCAATTATTACATAACACTTTTAACAAGAATTTAAAAACATATGTTTAGTTGTTATTAACATAGATGGTAAAATTACTACAATTTTGAACGAATAGGCCACCTTTTCTTTCCTCAGATAATTTGCAAATACAATATCCTCCTATATAATTATGAACAATAGGAGAAAAAATTATATGTTCAAATCGGCAGCAAAGTAGTAGACCTAGTTAAACAAATAACTATTCTATGACGGTTTTCTGATGTCTTAAGATAGAAGTCTACAACAAATTTTGTTGATGACTTTTCTCTCTCACTTGTCATTGCACATTCCGAGAGTAGGAAACTTCCATATTCTAGAGTAAAACAGCTAGTTCGCCGCCCCTCAACCACTAATCGGCCTCTGCGCCCTTTGCCCACACTTTTTATGAGTGAAAAGAGCGAAATTGTAAAAAATATGCCCCTCTTCCCACTATCAACTCATACATGCCAGTCTTACCACTGGTTGGAGGCTATACGAACTGGACGGTTTGTATATAATTTTTCGATTTCTATTCGAATATAATGAATAATTTAGTGAATACCCCATTACCCCGCCCAAACATGATTGAGCTTCGATTAGCTCAAAAATATACCGAAAAATTATTTTACGTGCAATTACCTACAACGAAATTGTTGCATTGTAAAAATAATGTATGATCTGACAATTGTTGAGGCAAGGGCGGCAAAAACTATTCAGCCTATACCTTGAAAATTTGTAAATCCTTCACTGTGTTTATAGAAAATGATTCTAGCGAGAATTATCTCGAAGCGTAAAGAAACATCTCGAAGCTTGTGGATCTTTCGCACAGAACACACCCATCTTTCGTGGACTACCAGCGCCATCTGCTGCTAACATCCGGAACCTGCACTAGTTCTTAGTGTTATCAACAGGTGGCGCTGGGCTGCGAGTCTAGGCCCTAACCACAAAACATGGCCATAACGATATATTCTTATTATAATATGTTTGTATTTGTTTGTTTGCTATCAATTGGCAACGTATTCAATACTTAATTATATGTTTATATCAGATTGCAAATAACGCAAACGCCTAAAATTTTTGTATGGAAAAAAGAGTTGGTGCGTTGCGAAAGAAGTTTGAAAAACGCTAGTCTAAACGATAGTCTCTTTACACGATATCAAAAACTGCGCCACTGCATCAAGACGAATATGGCGGTAGCAAGCAGGAATCCAGGAATTGCAAAAATATTTTATGAATATATAACAGGTTACATATTTGGGCAAATCATGGTCCATGGTCGTCCAAAATGTAAAATTTTGGGATAAAAAAAATCAAATGAAAACACAACTTTGAGATTTTAATTATATTTTAATTAAACTAATAACATTTTTCTTGGGCTTAAATTAAATTATCCAAAAATTTCTTCACTATGCAGACCTGATTTTCCTTCAAATAAACTCTCGATGCATTAAAATTTAAAGAGTATTTAATTTATTTTTGCCTCAGGGGGGGGCAGTTGCCTCTCCCTGGCTACGCCCATGATATAACAGATACCTACATATGTATTTGTAAGGCTTTGTCCTAATAGGCTAATAGGTATATTGATAAAAAGTGATCAGCACAGACCACATATAACGTGATCAGTTTACTCTGCTTATTTTGCAAAACAAAGTATTTGAATTATATTCCAGAATTGAAATATGTATTAGGTACCTAATAATAATAATAATAATACTTTTATTGCTCTTAAAACAAAATAGTTTACAGCAAGAAATCTGAGTAACAAAAAAAAAAAGAAAAACAATTATTACCTAGTATACAACAAATAAAGGTAAAGAGAGATAGAAAAAAAAACGAAGGATATTAAACAAAACAAATTGAAACCAATATAAAGCTTAATTATTCGTTAATGATAAATGATCTCAATTTTAATATATTCCAAATGTAACTGGAGATAATTTTAGCATTCAATGTGTTTAAATTATCAAGGGCATTAATAAAGAAATCCAGGCTCAAGTAACAGTCAAGCTTCGGTTTCATAGTCGTATATATTGGACAGTTAAATAGTAAATGGGATAAGGTTTCATTTACTAAGTGATTACAGGCAGTACATACCTGATTTGGATCAACTGTGTACGACATCGCTCTGTACGTGAAACGTAACCTGTGTTTATTACTCAGTCGTAGCTGGGCAATTGTACGGGTGATCTGTATGGGTAATTTTAACAATAAATAATTACTTGGCTGCTTAGTTATAGTGAATGATGAATATAAAGACAAAAAGGAACAACGCTGCATCAGTAAAATATCATCAGCATGCAATTTTTCATAGTACTTTTTAAATATAATTTTTTTATTTTTTTCCAACAAATTACTATTCAAATTATCCCATATTTCAAGAGAGTCGGTTATAATGAAGAGTTGTTTGACTTGTGCCAACCAATTAAACTTCGAATTGCCCGATTCATTCATAAGTTGGAGTTGACGTTTGAAACATAGAAAGGGAAGGCGTCTTTCATTCATAGCTAATATTTTGCACAACCAATTATACGTCATTTTGAATATATTATATGCAAACTTTACACGTCCAGTCTCCAGTCTCATGACATAATCGGGAGTATTGGTTTGAACTTGCAGGACTCGTTTCAGGAAATAAATTTGAACTTTTTCCACGATGTCAACGTACCTCAGACCCCATACTGGTATACAACTAGATAGTGTGCTAAGTGCCAGCGATTCAAACATTTTTATTCTGGGATACCAAGTATCAATTTTTGCTTTAGCCATAATTGGCAAAACGGCCCCAACTGCATGCTTGCCTTTTTCGGTAGAAACAGAGGCCATCTCCCTAAACAGACAAGATGGTGTGAGCGTGACACCTAAGTACACATATTTGTTAGTGAAAGGTACTTCAGATTTATTGAAAAAATATTTGAACTTACTGTCGTGAAAACCACTTCTTGAGAATGACATTATTTTAGTTTTTTGGGTATTAATGGATAATTTGTTCAGAGCTGTGTAGGTTTCCAAATATTTAAGTTTCCTTGATACGTCCATTTCTGAATTTGCAAGTATGACGAGATCATCCGCATATAGCAAACACAAAATGTCATTATTGCCGTCAATGTTTATTCCCTGAGCTCCCTGTCCATAAAAATGTTTTTCAATATCCGCGATAAACAAAGAAAAGAGCAGGGGGCTCAAAGATTCGCCTTGTAGGACACCAGTTGTCACTTCAAAAGGTTTAGAGAGTCCATCGGACGCTTTGACTCTGACAGTTGCAGATGAATATAATTTTTTCAAGAGCTGTATAATCTTCCCAGACACCCCTGAATTGAACAATTTTTCCCACAATAATTTGTGGTCGACAGAATCAAAGGCACGGCTAAAATCGACGAATATTGCAAATAACTTACGCCTCCGAAGCCTTATATGCGAATGAATAGCAGAGGAAAGAACATAAACGTTGTCTATACAACCACGACCTGAACGAAAACCTGACTGACATTCAGGTAATATTTCATACTCCTCCGACCAGGAAGTTAATCTATTGAGAATTAATTGTGTGAATATTTTAGCCAAGCAATTAACTAGTGATAGCCCTCTATAGTTTGAAGGATCTTCCGAATCACCACCTTTATGTAACATAGTCAGTAATATTTCGGACCAATTTTTCGGGATAACACAAGAATTAAAAATATTGTTATAAAGGGAAGTCAAATATAGTATCCAATTAGAGGGAAGATTTTTTATAAACTCATATGTGATAGAGTCAGAGACAGGCGCTTTATTGTTTTTACATTTGTTTAGTACTGCGTATATTTCGTCAGATGTAAAAGATGAATCAAGATAAGGATGGCGTGCATCAAAAAAGTCAATACTATCAATTATCCTGGGGGGATAAATATTTTGATAAAAGTTTTCCCACACTAGAACAGGGAGTAACTTTTTATTTGAATTACTACGAAATCGTTTTATTGCTTGCCAGAATCCCTTAGAATCCCTACAGTTGGTGATTGAGTTAATAATATCATTTTCATAGTATTTTTTCTTCAATTTCAAAAGTCGTTTATAGTCCATTTTAGCCGTCAAATAGGAATTTTTTACATGGCTCGAAAAATTATCAATCTTACAGACTTTTAAAATGGATTTTAAACGTTTTTTCGCAGTAACACAATCAGAGTCAAACCAGGGCTTACTGGAATAAGTTTTTCTACTGCAAGAATTATTTTTGACCAGTCCTAGTGACTCGGCTGTTTCAAATATTGCCAGAGAAAAATTATCGTAAGAAGCCTGACAGCTCGGTAATGGCGATTCGAGACACGAGTAGAATTTCTAATGGTAAGTTTGTAAGTCAATGCAGCGTCGTCCCTCCATAAGAGAGATTTGGGATTAATGAATTGTTGAGGAACCGAAGCCGACAAGTTGTTTTCGGGTAATAAGAGCTTATCCGTAAGAATGAGGTTAATGCATGGGGAAGTGATCAGATAAATAATCATTATCTACAACAACAAAATTGGCTATGGCCGATAGATGAATATTACTCACCCAAACTAGATCAACAACACTTTCGCCCAGTCTACTTACATATGTAAATTTGGCAGGACGATCCATTGAAGTTCTTCCGTTAATAAGGGCAAAGCCGTTATTGTCCATGAAATCAAGTAGTAACCGACCTCTGGTATTAAGTGTACTGTCAAGGCTGTCAGTATATACGTTGGAGTTTTCCATAATTTCAGCTGGGATTGTACCCAGATTCGACACACGACAGTTAAAATCACCTCCAATCACAATTAAGCTATCATAAAATTCATTTACTACCTCTGACAATACTATATTTGAAACATTTCAAGAATATTTGTTAAATCAAGTGATGGCTTGAAATACACACTACATATAATAATCTTACAACTATTAAGTGAAATTAAGGAAATAATCCACCAGGGTGTTTTACTGATTACTCTAAGATTAAACATTGCTTTATACATCACACAGAGTCCTCCACTAGCTCTTCCAACAGACTTCTCCCTAATGGCAGGCGAACACACAACCTTAAAATCCTCCAAAGAAGTTCCCAAGTTACTTATTTCATCAGTCTTCCATGTTTCAGAAAAACAAACAATGTGATGATTATTAGGTACCTACATTAATCGATTTTTGGCTAGGTACATTCAAAAATGAAATCAATCAATTTAGGAAAAAGTGCTTGATACGATCCTGCGTTAATTATTCTGTCCCGGGGAAAAACATAATGTGAACAAAAAGCTTGATCAAGTCCTATTATTTTTTTATAAGCAGAGCTAATAAAAGGCCCCTTTAGATATAGAGAAATTTTTTTTGTTTTTGGGATAAAATGAAAATGGCAACAGCGCGTAGAAAATAACAAATTAGAAGAAGCTAATTAGACAATTGGTGAAATAAAGAAAGAAAACTAGAAAAAAGCGCAAAGACAGCATTCTATTGTTTGTGATTTGTGAGTTGTTTTAAAGTTAAGTTTCAAGGAAGGTGTGTGGAAAGCACGTGGTGCTTAATAAAAGTTCTAAATTAATAACTGATTTTATCACTTAAAAAGTTGTAATAAATAGTAAGTAAATTATTATAACAAACTTAAACATACAATAAGCTTTTATTATTGATTAAATACAAACTTTTTCTGTTACACTTGATTTTAATGCCGCTTTGGCATTACATCTTGAATAAATTCTATTGTTTTATGTTTCCAGACAAAACACAAACGAAATGTCTAAAATTGGCAAAAAGGGACGAAATCCAACCGCCGTTGATTTTTGGTTGGACACCCTCGGATTGTACAGAAAAAATGTTGCCTACGATGAAACTTGCTTATTTAGAGCAATCAGTGAACAGGTAATCTTAAATTGGATAAATATAACATGTAAAATGTGTTATTTGTTAACAACTTTTTAAATTTTATTAAAATATAAAAAAGTGTTCTAATCATGAAAACCTAAGTAGTTTTCTATTATAGTTTCATGAATGTAGAATAAAACAATCATTAAACCCAGAATTAAGTGAATAAGCAATGCAATATGAATTTATATTTACTTTTAACATATTTTAATGTTTGTATAGCTTTTTGACTGCCAAGTTTATCATGAAAGGGTAAGGAAAGAATGTCTAACATATGCAAGAGAACATTATATGGAATTTGTAAATGATGAATCTTCTAGCAAATTTTTGTATCACCTAGAGAAACTGGAAAAACATATGGTTGTTTGTGGAGAAATTGAGTTGAAAATAATAACCAAAAAATACGAGTAAGTATATTGAGCAACTTTGATATTTTGCTGGAATTTTTATAATTTTTCAGAAGAAGTATTACAATATTTGATGCAACTGATCAACAGATTTACCATTATGGTGAAACCGATTTTAACAAAGTGTTCTTACTATGTTTGATGGATAGAGACCACTATGATGTTGTATATAAGAAAGAACATATAGAGACTGCTGGTTTCTGTCAATGTAAGTACCATAAAAATTATTGCCCATCAATACAGAAACTAATAAAAATGTTGTATAATATAATTTACAGCTATTGTCTACAAAACTTTGTATGAAAATGTATTTCAAATACCCAAAGTAGATGAAATAGTCTATAATATGTTGTATGATAAAAGCAATATTATTACTCAAGCTGAATTGATGATTGAGAAAAAACGATTAGAATCTGAAAATGAAAATCTTACCAAAGAGGAACTAGAAGAAAAGTTAGATTCTAAAAGTTTAGCTGTAAATATAGCACCATTTCCGTTCAAGATAGCTAAAGCATTAGATCCTAATATTTACCGAAATATTGAGTACGATTCATGGGGTGAGATGAGGAGAGGTAAGTAATTTAAGTATGATATTTTCTATTTCCTCAATCAATTTGAAATTTTTCTTCATTTTAATGAATAATCATCTACAATATTTTGTCATTCAATAAAGAATGGAATTATTAGATAGATAACTTTAATGAAATATGTACATCCTAATATACAGCAACATTAATATGAAAACAATTTTAAAAAAAAATACACAATATTTGTTTATAAGTACTTACTAACTACATTATTAACCTACAAAAAATAATAAAATATATAAAAAATACATAATAATAGGTACCTAACAATTTGGTATCATCCTAATGGTCTCTTAAATGGCTTAATAAATTATTTTTAAACAGAATAAGACTTGTAAAAGACTTTACATTTTCAGGTAGACTGTTGTAAGTAATAAATCCTTCAACCCGCCGACACTCGCGTCCCCTTTTTTTACAGGATCGCTCGCCTGTTATATTTTATCTAACATTTGGTTATTTTATTTATTTATTTATTTATTTTACTTATTTATTGACCAGTTGGGTTAAAAATTATTCAATTAACATATTTTGTACTTGGTTATTAAAATAAAATACACATTAATATAAAATAAACAAAGTTTTAAGTCAAAAAAATATTAATTAAAAAAAACACTTGTGTGTTATGAGTAAGGCTGTGATAACATTCCTAAAGGCTCGGCCAAAAAACCGCAAGTGGAAAAAAAATATGGCCGATTTTTCAAAAATGTTGGATTTTTTTTAACGATGCGAGTGACGGCGGGTTAAAAGTTAATGTTTTAGTATTAAATGTTTTTGTTTGATTATGTACGTATAAATTATTTCTTATTCTAGTATTATACTGGTGAATTTGATTATTAAAAATTATAAATCTGTCAAAATATGCAGGTAGAAGATTATGTAACATTTTATAAATATATATCATCGTTAAATATGTTGAATATTATATACCTAGATATAATATAGCTAGCACAATAATAATTTTTATGATAATTACCACCGACTTAGCATAGATGAGTACATGTTAGAACTTCTTGTTTTTTAGAATGGCGTTTAGGTGAATGGTACTATGGGGATAATAAGTTGATTTTGGGTACAAAATGTATTTACCATGATATGCGTTTGAATGAAAAATTTGATTGTTATATTCAGGAAATAATAAAGAATGAAGATAGATGTGTTATTTATCTTACAAAGTTAGCCGAAAAGCGGACTGTCAAATATTCTGATTTATCCCCAGAAGATGATGCAAAGCCATGGCCTCTCCCTTACAGGTTAGTTTTGTTAGAAAAATTGAAGCAAGATGGTTGGTTTCTCAACACAGACTAACTTTATTATATATTACAGTTTTACAAGCAAAAGTTACAAGTAACATTAAACACATGTCCCTAAAACCATTGATTAATAATCAATGCTAAAACTCATAGGGACCTTTTGCTTAAACTACATACACGCAGTGGCGTGCCAGCCTTAATATTTTGGGCTAAATTACAACAAGTTTCATAGTACATAACACATTGTATATCGGTCACATGTCATCTTTAACCAAATAAATTGGTAAATAGTAATCTTAGGTAAAACGGGCATCTGTGAGAAATTTTATTTTCTCAATCTGCACCAGCTCTTAGCTGGGTGTTTGTTATATAGAGTTCTGCAAAAGTCCTGGACCGGACAAATATCAAAGAATTTTTTGGAAAATCTTTTTATACCACAAATTTTACTTCAACTTAAACTATAATTTGAAAATATTTTGAAATATACAGGGTGTTCCAATAAAGTATGGCGTATCAAAGTTATATTTTTTCTTATGGAACACCCTATATTTTATTGCATTTTATGATTGCCAATGAAAAATGAGATACTCCTTCATAATGGTACCCTATACCTGAATACAGAGGGTTCCGAGTTATGCTGACTTTTTTAAAAATGTGAACATTTCGAAAAAAAATTAATAACTTATTGATGTAACCAATTCTAGCAAACTTTCTCTTACATCTAAATAGTTGGACATTCGTTGAATGTATTCCACGATTGAGTACTAAATATCTTTTTACAGGGTGTTC
>CAJUYH010003467.1:0-32402 GCA_910591685.1 Galerucella tenella | reverse complement strand
GTCGTCTAAAATGTGTACTTGCTGAATAGCATTCCAACAAAGAATTTTTAGAGAACCTCTGAGTTTGTTAAAAATAGACCCCTATCTCAATTATCTTCTTTATCTTACTAGATATGAACCTTTTTTATGGAATAACCGAAGGATAATTCAGTGAAGGAGGCATTTTCAGGAAGTTCAGGCTAGAAGGTGTAACATAAACTCACCTTATAAACATTTAAGTCCTTTTTTTCCTCCTTTCCTCTTCTCTTTCTATATCCATCACTTCCTCCAACTCTCCTAGCCTTCCCCTTTCCTTCGCCTAAAGTTCTATTGGTGGCACCCCCTTTTTTTTCGGGCCGGGATGGTAAACTCATGTTCGACTGGGTCCTCAACCAGTACCCAGACAGTGTTGGACTTATCCCCACGGAGATGCCTACCAACCAAACCCACCTCAAACTCGCCGTTACTCCCGCCTTGGAATCACTACCCTGGCATACGTCAAGACGAGCGGCGGTCCCTCACACACTCTCCATCATATTCTTCCTTCTATCACTCCTACCTCTCTCATGCCATAGCGAGTCCTCCTCTTTCCCTAATTATGCTCTCTACTACGCCACTTATCTCCATCCATTCCTCCCCGCCCCTCAACATAATCTCCACCATATTTTCCCAATACACCGCCTCTCCCAGTTTATTTTCTAACTTCTTCAAAACTTCCTCATTCTTCCAGCATCTAAACACATGTCCCACATCATCCTCCACTTCACATCTCTCGCACACTCCAGTTTCTCTTTTCCCAATCTTGTGGAGGTAACCCACTCTCGACCAATGCCCTGTGAGCACCTGCGTCAAGAAGTAGTTCACCTCTCTAAATTTCCGGTCCACCCGAGTTCTCCTGCTCCCAATCGCTCCTTTTAGCGCGCTCTCATACTCATCCCACCATCTCTCCATTTCCTCATCCATCCATTCCTGTACTTCCCCTCTGGCTCTAGCCATCAAGTCCAATGGATAGGACCGTGACAGCACTGCTGCTGCCAGTCCACCCACTGTCCTGTACGCCTGCACCACCCTCCTGCACCCGCAGGAGGGGTCTAACCCTCGCATTCACCCCTGCTTTCTCACCCCACACGCGCCATACAGCATACTCTGCTTTACCGTCCTACCAATTATCCTCCTTTTCCATTCTCCCGGTCCTTTTACATTACCAATCAATCTTTCCAGTCACGCTGCCCTTACTTTTGCCTTCTGTGCAGCCTTCAACATATGGATTTTGAAGGATGATTGGCTATCCAACCACACCCCCTGATACTTCACCGCTTTTATCATCCGAATTTTCTTTCCCTTCACCACCACCCCCACCTCCCTTGCCTTGCTCCGCCCCTTCACCAGTAGCACCACCGTCTTATCCTCAGCCACTTCCAATCCACACCGCTCTATCTCCTCCACAATCTTCCTACACATCCTCTCCGCCTTTCTTTCTATCTCCACCTCTCCCTTTGCCGTATATACCAGACATACATCGTCCGAATACACCGTAATCTCACATCCCTCTTCACATGCTATCCCACAAACTTCATCAAACACACACTTCCAAAGCGTCGGTCCCAGAACCGAGCCCTGGGGCACTCCAATCTCCGTCCCATACCTTCTCCCCCTAGTGTCCACTATCGCACGCCCCGTCAGGTAGTCTTCTACTAGATTAACTAGCCCCTCCCCTACTCCGAGCTTTGTCAACGCGCTTAACACCGCCCGTTTACTGACACTGTTGAACGCGTTCCCCACGTCGAAGAACACAAGCAGGGCCAATTTCTTATTCCTACCCTTACCCTGCCTAGCCCTTTGCACCAAGTCCATCACCTTGCCCAGCGCTGAGATGCATGACTTTCCTTCTACAAACCCATGTTCATGGTTTTCCCTAAAACCCCCATTCCTATCAACTTCCTCCTCAATCCTAACCTTTATTATCCCCTCCATCAATTTACTCAATCCACACAGCAGGCTGATGGGCCTTTAGTTCCCCGCCCGCTTCCCATCCCTACCCGTCTTCTTCACAAGGATCACCCTGGCCACCTTCCACTTTTCCGGGAACTCTTCCTCCCTCAGTATCCTGCTACCACGCAAATGGCCGCGGCCGAGACAGTTCGATATGCCGATGTTACCCTGAGAAGCATCTTCCTCTGAGAGGATCTGACCATGTCTCTGTATTTATTTTTTCCCATAATCTCCTTCCAGACTGAGGCCGCATAAAGCAGCACTGACGTCTTTTCTGCTTGCCGGGTCCTCTTATATTCGGGAGGAGTTTGGATAAGGCTGTGGTTTGTCTGTCTGCTTTCTCGCAGGACCTACGATTATGTTCGTTGATTATACGTTTATCATCCAACCATACTCCAAGTAAGTGAAGTAAGCAAGTAAGTAAGTAACATTTAAGTACCTACTACATTTTTTTCAATATTTGAAGAAAATGATTTACATTATTTTTTAATGTCATCAGTTTATTTTCCTGTAATATGTTGAAATTAGTCCATTTTATCATCTAAAGCCAATAATTTTAGTTTGTTCAACAGAAGTTTTTTTATTTGGTAATTTAAAATATAAGAACTGCTTAATTTCAAATTTACATTTACATTTTTTTATTCAACATGATTTTGTAGCCTAGACTGACAATAATATCTCAAATAGCTTCAAAGTACAACTGGGCACATGTTATTTTAAAATTTTCGAATTCTACAATTGAATTACTCACTATTAGTAATGAAACGCTCTGTATAAACGAAATTTCAGGATTTCCAATTTATAAAAAGTTAACTTGGCAACACTTGAAGTGAATATCATACGAAAAATATATAGTTGTACTGCAAGGTGAGTCAATGGCTTTGCTCTTAACGGCATACTGCGATTCTTTGTGCTCCTCATAACGGAGTACAAACAATCGCAATCGGTGTCATTTCACCGGGTACTATCATCTCTGCACTGATTCCTTACGTCACCGACTTACCAAGTCCACGCACTCTTTTTTTTTCATTTTTTTTACAGTTGAACGATTAACTCGATTGTTGTTGCGAATCCGCTTTAAATATATCAAAATTGCTTCATCAAACTGAAATGTTGGACTGGAAGACCATAAACATTTGTTGAATATTATCTAGAATTATGTTTTCTAGTTAAGCTGAAAGGCTGATATTTTTTGTGCAGCTGTATTTTTGTGGCAGAAAATTTAATTTTGAATTTAGAAATTTTTTATTGTATTATGAGAAAACACCAATTTCTAGACCAACGCTGGACTTACCCCAATAAATAATTTGAGCAACATCAAGTGGCAACCAAATTTATAACTATTGTTAAATTTTCTCTTCTAGTTTTTTAAGTTGTATATAAAGTATTGAAATAATATTAGTACTTTGGAGGGTTCGTAACAAATATGTAACCACTTTTCTTATAAAAAAGGCACAGGAAATATTCTCAACGCCATTTCATCAAGCTTACAGTATTCGTTATTTTAAGTTGTATTGGGATTTTGTTGGGACTCCAATTAATTATTGATGGAATTTTGTTTGGACATTTCCAAACATTCATTTCCAACACGATATTGAGCCAGGAGCGGAAATAAAAAAATAGGTCCCAAATAAAAGCAGCCATAATGTATATGTAAACATTTACTGAGACCTAAAAGATCTGATGTGTCTCTTTCCTTCTAAAAGTTTCAAAAACTAGTAAACTTCTTAGACCTATCTCCTTAAAAAATTCAGGATACTTAAGTTTTCTGCGACCTACAACGTCGTTCGGATGAGTATCTCATCCGGCGGCCAGTGCTGTACTGCGATCCAACTAAAGTGCAAGTGGTGAATTTGCGAATCGAATTATTTATTACAGCATATATTTTTACGGGTTTTCGGTATTATTTTTATAGTTTATAAGCATTTTTTTGCAATGGATACCATTAAAAAGAAGAAAACGGGTATTGTGTGTGTCGTTCGTGGATGTAACAATAAATATTATAATTGTGATGGAGAATTATACCTTTTTCCAAAGGATTTAGAAAGGTGAGAAACTGTTAATATAATACTTTATTATTTGATCTTCATATTACATTTATGAGCCTTAGTTTCATGCATCGATTTAATTTGTTGTTTTTGTTTCAAAGCTAAAGTTTGGCTCGAAGCATGCGATAGGCCTGACTTGATGCTAAAGCTATAAACTGTATATATAGTCATCGTCTATGTGGTGCTCATTTTTAACCAGACATGATTATGCAACCTCATAAAAGAAAACTTCTTTAAAAAAGGCTATTCCAACAATATTCCTTTCCTCAAATACTGCAATGCCTAAAGACTTCCAGACAAATGATTTATTGAAAAAGAATTTTGTTCGCTACTTTTGTGATTATTTAATTGAAACATGTTCGGAAATTCATACATGCAGCTTATGTGAGACGTATTCACAAGCGTATCAGAATTTAGACGATTCGTCTTTATACTGTTACCTTAGAGCTTATGAAAATACGAATAAGGATACTTTTGGAAACTTGAATATGCCGCATGAAAATTTTGTACAATAAATCTCATTATTAGAAACATTATTCCAAATGACTTTTGAGAAAGTTGCTACGGAAGATAATATTGTTCAATCACTCATAAATATTAGTCAAACAACAGAGTTTGTACATCCTTGTGTTGATTTTCCAATAAAATATTTAATGAAGCTTTTCTTCAGGGTACTACTATATTACACATTAAAATTTGTCAATAAAATTTTAACAATCATAACAAAATGAAAATTGAAATATGGAAAAACCAATAAATATTTGGTATAAGACTATTGTTTTATTCACTCATCAGTGTACCGTTCTACAATATTAAAAAAAACATTTAACACGTTCAAGTCATTTTAAAACGTATGCACCTACGCCTATGGTGAAATGAATCGTAAAGCGATCCGTTCAAGGTCATCAAAAGCTCTGGCAATTTAAGAGTTATACTACTTGTTCGTTCTTATACTGTGCTTTTACTATATGTTTTAGATCTCATGTGTCCAGTGTGATATCTAAAACTTCTTGTTATAAATGTGGGCGTATTCCCATTATTATGTATATTGGCGTTTTTTATTGAGGATATATTCTAACAGTTGCTCACTTCTTGAATTGATGTTAATGCTGCCTCAAACAAAGTAGTAGGGATAGTCCATTCCTGCCCTCAAGACTATGCGTTTTCCCTGTTGATATTAGGTACCTTTGAATAATTTGTGATCAAACGAAGGAAGACATTTTTCTTTTGACGCCTTTGATTGCATTTTCTGGAGTTTGTCTGGCACATCGTTAGTTCTGCTCTCTTCCAGCTTTCAAGCTATGGTACTATTACCATTTCACCATCGATTAAAACGACACCCGGTTTGACGTGAATGCTGCCAAATTGGAGATTATACTCCCATCCAGCAAACATTTCCTCTACCATTGTGCTCTCTGATAAGGAGAGGATTAGGAAGAAACACAGTACTAATTTTTTCACTGCAGCTGCATATCTACCTGTTGATGAATTGGTGCTGACTTTGCATTTCTTTTTACTCTTTCCTTGTTCTTGCGGTGGAGGTGACATAGATGTTGCTACTTCCAGCTTTTGTCTTTTTTCTCCTCTGAGAGGAGTGTTCTTCCCATTTCCTTGCTCCACTTAGACTACTAAGTTCCTTCCTGCAGACTTTTTTATTTCCTGGGATTTGTCCCGAAAGTCCGAAGCAGTTGAGGAGGTTGGGGCATGAATACTGCCGTTCTCCACTGCTTTTCTATTGGTAACCAACATACTGAACTGATACTGATTACTGTTTACAGTACATCAACATTAACACTCCACTCCATGCCACTCGCGTTTCGATAACCAAGACTACTTCAGAGACTGAGGGCAAAATTCAGTTTATTGTAGTGTAAACAGTGTTTAGTGTCAATCAAGTATCGGTAACGGTTTCAGAATTCCCAGTGAGTAGGACATTTTTCAATGGCCTCTTTCGTGTAATACCAAGTGGAAGTAGCAATATATTTTAGTGAAGATAATGTACTACATAAGTATGTAATGAATAATCGGAACACTGGTTCATCCTCAACTGTGAAAAAGTTGAAGCTATTAGTGGTATTTCTTTACATAGTTGAAAATTATTTCAGCAGAATTATAATATGCACTAGCAGTGTATACAGAGACTAATAATAATTATCAACCACGTTTTATGAAATTCAATAGAGGTGCCAGCCGTAAATCACAATATCCTGCAGGAAATGTACAGGGCACGCAAAACGTACGTATTGTGAGACTGGAATAATGATTGTGGAAGAAATTTTCAGGGGTTGTCTGAATTTTAGGATTCATAATTGTCCCGTTATATTACCCAATTAACTATTTTTTGTTGTCAATTTATATTAACAAAATTATTGATTATTCCTTCTAGCAACGACATCATTACATAACACATTGAAATTAGACGAGCGATGGAGCACGCACTAAATCACTCACGCAGAAATGATTTTACCGGGCTTAGTGAATAATCGGGGTAAGAACTCGGTCATAGGCCAGTCTTGACTCGAAAATTTTTCATTTATTTCAGACACATACGTAATGATTTAAGTATCAACACCCATCAGAAGGGTATTCTTAAATTCACGCGAAAAAATTCAGGAGGTGATTATATATATGACTGTACCTTTTCCATGGGAATTGTAGTCACACCCACAAGTGGGTGTCTTGTCGATCCATTTAACATGGGGGATTAGTCCATTGTAGTATTTTTTCCTATTCCTAGATATTGTGATGTGACTTAGTTTTTTCTATGATTTTACGCCACAACTGTCTATCTTTTACTTTATGTTTGGCTTCCTTCACATTCATGATATTTAAATCCGCGTTTACTTGGTCTTCCCATCTTGTTTTAGGCCTTCCCCTAGCTCTGTCTCCAACTGGTGTCCATTCTGTTATTTTTCTCAGTGTTTCATCTCAACTTTTTCTATAAATGTGTCCGTACCATCCCATTCTGCGTGCTTTTATATATTTTACAATGTCTTTCCCATTATTTTTTTGTACAATTTTATAATTCGTTAGTCTTCTGCATTCTCCTTCTCCCGTTTTAACTAGTCCAAAGATTTTTCTCTCGAATATCCTTAATTTATTTTATTGTTTTTTTGTCAGATTCGCTATTTCAGCGCCATAGGTCACCACTGGTCGGATCGCTGCCTTGTATATTTTAATTTTGGTGTTTTCACTAATTTTCTTATTTTGGAGGTATCGTCTGTATTTGAAGAAAACTTGTATCCGCTGATCTATTTCTGATGTTCTATCGTTATCTCCTTTTGAGTAGATTCCTAATTACTTAAAACTGGTCACTACTTCGTATTCGTATTCTCTTATCTTAATTGTCCGTTTAAAATGTTGACAAAATCATCTCAGCTCACCCCTTAAATGTGTTAAGGAAAATTAAGTCTTAATTTTCTCTCCCAAATTTAAGTGAATATAGAAAGCTTGAAGTTTGTTTTGATTTTGTGAAGTGTGTATCTGTAGAGTAGACCCACAGCACTTGAGCCACTTGCCATGTGCTCTTTGTACGTTCTCCCGCGGAGTTGTTCTCCTAGGTCAACATCTATCCTGTGCTTTCCAGGGAAGTGAAAAAGTGACATCTTCCTTATATTGGCAGGTGTAGGCCAAAACTCTCCTAACACAAACTCTCTCATTGACGATAACTCCGGGCACACGCATGGTACATTACTGACAGTTTTGTCATATTGTTTACAAATCCTGCTTAGAGGTATGCAGGCCCCTTTAAATAGAGTAAATTCCTTAGTTATCAGTGGCCAGTCAGAATTTCTGCTGTTTAGCGTAGGATCTTCCTGGTCTTTGCCAAATATTTCTTCGAAGCCAGGTGGAGTCACCCTGAGTGATTCGTGCATAACTGCATCCCTTGATTCCATCCCATCTTTTCAGAAATTGAGCAGGGGTGTTAAGTTTGGTTAGCTTCGCAATTGCCAAAGTGCTGGGTCCTGAACTTTTTAGTTCAGCCGCTTCCCTGGATAAAGAATCGGCAATGCGATTACCTTTACCCCTGTCGTGCCCTCTAAACCCCTTCAGGATGATGTTTTTATCAACCAAGGCGTTAGCTAAATCTTGATGGCAATCCAATACTAGCCCTGATGCAACACTTTCTCTGTTCAATGCTTATAGAGCTTGTCTGCCGCCAGTGCAGTTTATTTTTTTTGCCAGAAATTCCTTTTCTGGTTAGTTCTTTTTTGGCAACTGAGATACCGGGCAGCTCTGTTTGAACCACGCTCTTATTTTTTTTCAGGCTTAGTGATCTGGAGTAGACTTCACCTTCTAGGTTCTTGAGCTGTCTGTGTATGCTTATTGCATTTGCAGCATCTGACTACGTGTTCTGTTGTATTTGTATTCTGTAAAGTTTGTTAAACACAAACTTGGGTTCAATCGCGTCACTCTCCGCCTGCAGCAAAGGTATTGCAGTAAGGAGCTTCTCGCCATAGGCTTAGTCTCAAGATAGGCCTATTCATTTTTAATGGGCTACATTTTTGAATTTTTATGGACTATCTCGGTTTTTAAAACCAAATGAAAAGTTTTGTCATTTTGTCTGATATTTAATTTATTTTAGCAAGAAATACTGGCCTATTGATATTGTCATCAACGCACCGGTGCCGATATGGAGAAGAGAAGAGAAATTTGCTAGAAATCGAGCAGGAAAGTGCAGGTGAAATTATAGTGGATGATGGTTATGATGGCATCTGTAAAAGGAAAGCTAATAAATGCAATTTAGATCCAGCTTTAGACAACTATTTTCACTGTTTATTACATTTTTAATAATATATTAATATTCTTTTGTGACCTGAACCACTTTTTATATACAGAGTGTCTCGAGTTTATATAAAAAAAGTTCTTGTTCAGAAAATATTCTTGACAGAGAAGGTGATTTCGGGGATTGGAAATAATAAATTGCTTTCCAAAACAATCATGTAATATAGTCGGGAATGTAGCTTTTTTCCTCTCTTTATTATTTACTTATAAATTGTATGAAAAAGAAAAAATTACTAGATTTGAGCACGTCATAAATCTGACATTAAAACTTGAATTGACAGAATAATTTTAACCAGTTGTACACTATCCGTTCACGAGCAGATCAAAGATGATCTCGGTCAATTTACGTTGTATGTACCAGCATCGTTCAGTACTGTAGTAAGGATCATTGTTCTGTTCAGTTGACCTAAATATAAACGAAAGTAAACAATAAATCAAATAAACGTTCCAAACATGGATTTTTCGGAAGAATTAACCGATGATGGAGACTTTTCAGATCTTACCAATCTTTTGGCCAATTAAAGACTTCCGAAAACTTATAGAGGGAACGCCCAAATCATTTCATGAATTGTACTGATCGAGAATTCAAATTAATATTAAGGTTCTTAAAGGAAGTAAATCTCACAAATTTCTAGAAGCTTTCCATTATTTTAAGGTACACTCTCGCTACAACACAACACCAAACAGCTCTAGACAGCTTTCAAATAACAATTGTCAAATATACATGGTGGTCCGATTCTTGGCCTAAAAATATTACGATCTGATTCAACATGCTTCATTAAAATATTAATAATGAAAAGATACAGGGTGGTAAAGTTGGAATGTCAAAAATGTTCTTTCTCAGTAAATTGAAAGATTTTGGATATACAAACCTGAGAATTTGAAGATAGGGGTCTTAGAGAATGGCAAATCACAATATGTTATCCGTTTCGATGTATTTCCTAGAGGGCGCCACAAAAGCTAAGTTGTTGGTGTAACTGTGCGATTAACTTTTTCATCGTTAACGGTATCGCTCTAATCATTGAAAAATATTAAAATCATTTTTGCGACAAAAAGGCATACCTATCATTAATCTCAAAAGATACTAGTTCTTGAGATATTCGCATTTTAAAAAACTTTCCCCACATATTTTTCATTTTATTTATTAGTACAAAACTAATAACGTTAGTAGGCGCTGATGTCAGCAAATTTATTATCAACTATAATATACCAAGAACATTGACAAATTCTTATAATTTTGCCATAACTTTCCTCAATCATGTTGTTTTAAGGTATAACACGCTTTCGAAATCTTTGACAATATTATTGCAAATTATCAATGAGCAAAAATAATGCAGTTTCGATATTTTTCAATACAATAGGTAATACCGTTAACGATAAATAAGTTGATCGCGTTTTACCAAATACATAGCTTTTGTGGCGCCCTCTAGAAAATACATCAAAATGGATAACATATTATGATTTCCCAGGCCCTAAAACCTCCATCTTCAAATTTTCACGTTTGTACAACCAAAATCTTACAGTTTACTGAGAAAAAACATTTTTGACATTTCAACTTTGCCACCCTGTATCTTTTTTATCATCAATATTTTATTGAAGGAAGTTGAATCAGATTGTAATATTTTTAGGCGAAGCATCTTCCATTTCACTTTGGACCATTACTTACGGACCACCCTGTAAAAACAAAGCACGCTGGTAACTCTATGGTTATTAAAATAAGCGAGTTACTGGAATTCTAGAAAAATTTATCATCTCAGGATATCCACCCTGACGAAAATATATAAATTGAACGTTCAATAGAACCGAGCTCGATTTTCACTGGTGCAACCAAATTGTTCTTGAACCACGATCACCAGTGGCGTGCGGTTCAATAGAACCGTTTGTGCACTTCGTTTGGTAGAACCGACCCATAAACATTCTATCCGAATATGTTGACATGGTTTGTGAATGTGTACCTATCGTTTGTAGCAATCAAAGAAGACAAAACATATTATTAAATAAATTGTCTCTAGGTTTAGGTTACACGCCGGTCACAAAACATAAGATGTTCATTCGAAAGCCAAAGCCTTTTTCGAAAAACGCTACGCTCTCTTCAAATGATTCGAAAGAACTCTTTGTGAAAGTAACTGAAATAAATAAAAATGTACAATACCTCTTATTATCTTGCTTACAACAAGTGGTGCATGAAATGTAAAGCAAAAAAAATGTATGTGCAGTTTTGAGAAGAAATTTCTGATCATGATTTTTGTTTGTGTACCTACCATTAGTTTGCAGCTGGGATACTATCCTTAGCAAACTATCATGTACTACATGTACGTTTTGTAGGTGAATTTATAATATGATCGGATAAACGCTGCAATACCACCAACACAACATCCTCTTCCCATGTTTTGCCTCTGCCTTGTAGAATTTCACCCATTGCTGTATTCCATGATTCTCTTGATCTTCCTTTTTTATTTTCATTATGTTCTTTCAACTTGTTTTTCATTGTCCATTTGCATGTGTCCCCATAAGCTTAATTGTCGTTGTTCTTTAAAGTGCAATATTGGTTGCACCCCAAATTCTTCTCGTATTTCTTTATATCTTGTATATATTTTGTATTTTTTATTCTCTTCCAAAGTTTTTCTCAGGAATTTCATTTCCGCAGATTGTAATTTGCTCTTCTGCTTTTTTGTTACTTCCACGATTCGCATCCATACGTTTAGACTTTGTTTGCTTCGAGATTTCTCTTCATCTATGAATTTTGTATTCATGGCATAATACAGGGTGTCTCATTATATTCTGACTGTTTTTAAGAGCTTATATCTTCGAAACGGTTCTGGATAATAAGATGCGGTTTCCACAGTTAGGTTTAAAATTACCGTGAGTTTTGTTGTGACACATTTATATAAATGGCGTACTTCCGGCTTACCCGCTATAAAAGTGGCGTATTTTCAGAATACAGTAGTTGTATTTTTTTAAATGGGACACCCTGTATATTTAGCAATTTATTGAAAGACGCACATTTTCACTTTATAACGGTACTTTGAAGTTTAAAATCGGTGCACAGAAAGCGAAGTTAGATAACTTTAACTAGGATACTGTAATTATTTAGATATAAAGTTGGCAGGCAGACATGCCTAGGTGAAATGCTCAATTAGGTGTCTTTATGTATGTTTAGGTATAACTACAAATATCACTTTACTATCAATATGTACTTTACTATGGAAATAATTAAAAAAACTTGAAACTTGAACTTTATTAGCTAAAGTGAACTGTAAAAAACAAATAGAAACATGTTTAAGGGCACTCAAAAACAAATGTTCGATGTGTCTTCCTTCTTGGTCTATACATTTCTGGAATCGAACCAAGTTGTCAAATGCTGCTGTCAGCATTTCAAGAGGAATACTTTCCATTACCTGCCGTATGTTATTTTATAATTCCTCAATAGTAGCAGGCATCGGGTTGTAGACTCTATCTTTCACAAATCCCCATACAAAAAAATCTGGGACAGTCAGGTCTGGGGAATTTGGAGGCCATTCTATTGGACCAGTCCTACCAATCCAATTATTTCCAAATTGTTGGTTAACAGATTCTCTTGCTATGTTGTAATAAAGGGGGGGGGAGCCCCGTCTTGTTGAAATCAAACATTTTGGTTCAAAATAACATCTTGTTCTAACTGGTTCTAACACAATGTGACGTTCTGTCAATGATCGCAATATTTTTGTGATGTTACATATTAACGCCTCCTACCTTATTATTTATTAATAAGATATCTGAATCATTACAGTATCCCAGTTAAAGTTATCTAACTTCGCTTTCTGTGCACTGATTTTAAACTTTAAGGTACCGATAAAAAGTAAAAATATGCGTCTTTCAAGAAATTGCTTAATAAACAGGGTGTCCCATTTAAAAAATTACATCTACTGTATTCTGAAAATACGCCACATTTCTAGCGGGTAAACCGGAAGTAAGCTATTTATATAAATGTGTCACAACAAAACTCACGGTAATTTTAAACCTAACTGTGTAAACCGCATCTTATTATCTAGAACCGTTTCGAAGATATAAGCTCTTGAAAACAGTAGGAATATAATGAGACACCCAGTATTGTTTAATTGTTTTATCCATCCTATAATTCATTTCTGCTTCTTCTTCTTCTTTTGCAGATTCTTCGACCATTACTACCAAATATTTCTATTCTTTCACTTGTTCAATTTGTGTGTTGTCTATCCTAATATCTTTATTGATATTTGGGCTTTCTATTACCAGTATTTTAGTTTTATTCGTGTTTATTTCCATGCATTTCCATAGATTTATATTCTGTTGTAATCCTTCACTCCCAGTTTCTCTGCTTAAAGCTATCAGCAATCCAACAACTAGGTCTAAACTGGTAGAAAACTGTAAAGAATTCCTTGACATGCTGGCAAGAGACAACAAAGTGTTTCTAATATAGGTGCCTGTACATGAAGGGATTGCAGGGAATGAAATGGCGGACCAGCTAGCTAAAGAAGGCTCTAAAGAACCTAGTTTTTTATCAAATTAATCATTAATCATTAAATCTTTTGTGTAACATTTTTAGCGCCCGAGCACACGAGATTCATTTGCAAGCAAATTTTCAATAAACCATCATTATTCGATTTTTTTATCCATTGTTGATATCGCATGATATGGAAGTGTCAAGCAAACTTAATGACGAATGGCGGTCAATCACTACGTCATACTGATGTTTAAAGAGCAGTTGGGATCATGTTGGGATTGCTTGGGATAACTTAAAAATACTAACTCTTTTTATGACCAGGTCCCAGTACTTTCTTGACAAATGTACGGCACGTGACAGGCCCCGTATAAAAAAATCCTTCAAACGAACGTTTCCATTTGTTGATAAATGTCCGGGCACATGTCTCCCTAATTATAGGTGAAGTATGGATTTTTCCTAACGAATAATCAAAAACAATGATAGTGATAAAATAATTCATATCCTGTTTCTCTCGCACAATATACACACACACACATAGATATGTATATACCATGAAGTATATTTAATATTAATAATTGGTTCACGTATTCATATCATTTATAATATCAGTTATAGCCCGTTTTAAATTTGTTTACACAGTAGAAGCATAAGCGATAATGAATGTCAGGCATTAAAAGCAGTGGCGTCTCGTGTTTCTCTACCTGTTCTATTTTAAAAGATGAAATTTCAGGAACTATGCCTTGTTTTTAAACTAAGAGGAGCGATTTGAGTTTGAGGTGGCATTTCTGCAAGCTAGTGATTGGTCAGATTGCCGCCCGTTTCACATAACTCTTTTGATACAACCACAGAATACACCATCTCAAGAAGAAGCGAAGCTTGTGCTTTTTTACAACTCATTTTCTGAGTGCGCATGTCTGACAGTCGCCATTTTAAGTCCGTTATCTGTCAATGACATGTAATTTTATTGTTTAACAAAGAATTTTCTTTGTTGCAAGCTTTTTGATTATTTACATATTTTTTGTGTTTTGAACGATAAAATTTGTTTACAAAATTACATTTATTAGTTATGGCGCCAAAAACTTCCATGCCATTAAAGTGATGGATGATAATAATTGAAAAACACAACAAAACTTCGATATCTATGGAGAAAAGTTTACTGTCGCTTCTTTTTTATAACTTCGTTGTCACAGATATCAGTACATTTTCTCTGGGTGTAAAATTTAATTCAGAATCTGGTGAAGTGTAACTTTTAAATATATAAATAATAAAAATTTTATATTCAAGCACCATACTCTTTCTATTGTAAACTGATATTATAAATATATAATTTATGATTATTGTATTGGTTTTTTGACTCAGCCTATCCTACATATAGTGCTACATAAAATATACTTATAAAATTCACCTCATTGGTGCGTTGAACCGCCATACTTCAGGTTTAACTTTAAAACATTCTGTGCCCCTACCCGCCTTGCTATCTTCTATGCGGCTGAAAGTATTCGAAGGTGGTATGAAAATGGAGTTCTACTTTTTTAAGCATAAATATCCACTTTTTCATAAAACCAGAGCGAATTAAAAAAAATTAAAAGTGCATTTGAACTTATTTTTCAACTACCTTTCCAAATCTATTATTATTTTTTCATGAACGCTATTTGGTAAAAAGTTAGCTTGCGTTCAACAGTTTTGTACAGGAATCCCTATGCCACATCTTATAAACAACACAGTGTATATTATAAAAATAATTCACATTAAAATGATCTTTACAGCAAAAGTAATGAGTATAAGTCTGTTTATATTTTCTTCTAACAGCCTCCAGATCATAATTTCCTTTTGCCTGTTACTTTTACCAGGCGTTGTGACTGTTCTGTTCGTACAGTATGATACAAAACAATCTTTATACGATATTGACTTTATTCTAACTTAAAAAATTGTGAACACAATTTTTTCATAATATTTAGACGTCAAACTCGAATAAACTGTGAAAAAAACAAAACATATATCAGAAAAATCATTTATATCAGACATTGACAGTTCTTCAAGCTTCAAATTCGAATGGCCTTTTTGTCTGGATATTGAATCGTAAAACATCGAAATCGGAAAGTGGTTAACTTTATCTTTAGTGATATGAGAATAGTGTAGTGAGAGTATCATCCAAGAATTCTTAATATCCAGTTTTTAAATTCTTTTAAATATACCAAAATCCGGATATTCTTGTTTCCGTGTAGAAGTATGGTGGTAGATCCAAAACTTGTCCATGGAAAAATAACATAACAGGTTTAATTTTTGTTCTGTATGTTCCTTGTGGCATTACTTATTCTTTTTTTTGGGAATCAAACCACAATCATGTTTGAAATTATCAACCCTTACTTTATTTAATATCAAATACTTTTTTCGAGATAGAATTTCGTGAAAGACAAATATTATTTAAAATATCTGTTGCATTGAGAAACTTTTCTTCTAGATCCAATAGACCAATAGACTACCTAGAAGAGGATAGTTAATGAAGCTTGTATCTTCTAGCTAAAAAGTAGTAGAAACTATTATGTTGGCAAACAAGGGCGTAGCCAGGATTCATAACAGGGGGAGGGGCAAACCATGGTCCATGGTCGTCCAAAATGTAAAATTTTGGGATAAAAAAAGGCAAATGAAAACAAAATAAATAAATTAAACTAATACCATTTTTCTTGCGTTTAAGCTAAATTTGTTCAAAACTTTCTTCACTATGCAGCCCTGATTTTAATTCAAAAATTTTTGATGCATTAAAATTTAAAAATTATCTAATTTTTGCTTCCAGGGGAGGGCAGTTGCCCCTCCCTAACCTTCGCTGGCTACGCCCATGCTGGCATATCCAGGAAAGTTCCGATTTAACTTAAAACATGCACTAGAGTAGTTTGAACTACACAAAATACTGAATACTGTAGTTACATTTCAAAAAGAGTAGGTGTAGTGAATCATACATAATTACATAAATTGCTATTATACCAATAAAATTAGCAAACTTATTTTATTTACTGTTAATTCATTACCAGTTGTCGCTGCTTTTAAAAATAATTCAGCGAGATTTATTATTGATTGAAAATAGACCGGTTGCAATAAGGCATCTCGCCAAAAAAACAAAAACGTTGCATATCCTTATGAAAGAAGAGGCCGCGCCGCGCCGCTCCGAAACATCGAAAATACTTTTAATCTAATTCCAATTCGACCTCGCTCTCGTCGAACTATCCGTCGTAGTCTGTAGGCGTTTCTAATACTAGCTTGTTTAGTTTCAAAAACTAAATTCATATTCATTTCAGATTTTGTGTTTACATAACTTATAAAATCGGATACAGTTGGTTTTTGAAGGGCCGAGCTTTTAATAAACTAAACTGATTTTATTTTTAGTCCGAACCAAAATACTGTGTTTAAAATAAAAGTTTTATGGAATTTATAAACAAAGATTAAATATGACTATTTAAAGAAATGTTGTATATTTAGAGTCGGCGAATTGTGATTTAGTCAAAAATGGATCAATAAAAATCTTTATAACATACCAGGTGTTTAATTAAAGGAGGTGACCGTTACGTTATGTTACGTTGCTTCGTTATGTGCCTTGCTTGCGTGCGTGTGCTCTCTCCTGAGTCTCTCTCTCGTTTACGAAGCAGCGATTCATATGCTTCGGCCGGGAATTGAATCCGGAAGGCGAGCATTCTACCACTGAACAACCGATGCTACATTAAAATTCTATGCAAAGCTGGTATTCGCAGTGCTGGTGATCTACCTACTTGAATTTGTTCGGATAAATTTTTACTATCATTTCAATATTTTTTTTTGCGCGATTGATCTTTTTTGTTTATTTACAGCATCGGTTGTCAGGACGGTAGGTTGTGTTTACTGGTTTCTAAGTTTAGCACGTCGGTAAGTGATTTACTTACGGTTCAGACGTCGAAAAATAATAAAGAGCATAAAAACAATTTCACCAAAATGCAAAATATATTTTAAACTGACCGAGAAGTATAAATGTCACTTTTGACATTTCGTTCATTTCGAAGAAATTTAAATTATTTTATTCGGAATTTATTTCAATACGATCGCGCAAAAAATGGTATAAGCATCTCGACATTTTAGGGTAATTACAACGTTTGCATGTAGATTCCTCTCGTGAAATTGGACAAAATGATATGAGGATTAAGGGATCTAGCCTAGCACATTTACTTTTCGAAATACAGGGTGTTGACATTTTAGAAACTTGAATGTTTTAATTCGATAACTTTAAAATGGAGGGATAAATTGATTTGACATTTGGCAGGTTGTTTTTAAATGTAACAGGGCATATTTTGATAGAAATAGTAGTTTGTGCAACTAGTGTGGATATGATGGCCATATCGCACGAGGACGTAGTTTGAGCACGACGCCGTAGGCGGAGTGCTCAATCGTTCAAGTGCGATATGGACAATCCACACGAGTTGAGCAGCATATTTTTTCTACGACCCACTTAAGAAAATATCCATAAAAGAAAAATTTATATAAACTGTAATATAACTTCAAATTGAAAATTTAACAATTCAATTTTATGTTTCCACTAATTTTTTTGCGGTAGACGTACAGTTCCTGAATGTCCAATTTGTGTAATGCTACGGTTTCCCTTTTTAAATATACGATGCTGTTATAAGTAGATGTTGCCAGTCGGACTCACTCATGAAGGGACCGTACCATTATCTATAATAATGAATATTCTGCTAAATATTTCAAACGTCTACCTGTTGTCGCTATTAATATCAAGCAGAATAATTATAAAATAAAATAAAATTAACAATAAAAAAAAACTTCTTCACGGGGAATCGAACTCGGGTCTACCGCGTGAGAGTCTGGTTTGCTTACTACTCGACCACCGAGGAATATGCAAATTGTTTATCTATAACGTCATATGTATTACATACTTTTTGCTTAAAAGGAACTAAAGTGACTACCGTGTGTCCCGCGACACGTTCTACCTTTTTTATATTTTAGAACCTCCAACAACTACACGTGTTTGAAGAACGAAAATTGAAGTGACAGTAGGTACATCAATTTGAAGTGGACAAAAAACAAATCTAATTTTAATTATGACAAGTGACAGTCTAAGTGAGTACAGAACTCAAGTAATCCAAAGTGAGCACAGAACTTACATTGTGACAATTAGGTATAAATGTAAATATTAAGGAATTTATTTCAATTTGTGAAAATTGTTATAAATTATGTAATTTGGTAATGTCCCAAAACAAATATGTGAATTTCCTAAATAAAAATAGTGAAATAAATTTTATATTAAGGTCAATGAGAACCCATCTTTCAAAAATCATTAGGAGCAGAAAAGATTAAGGGTCCAATGAAGTGTCTTTTCCTCACTTGATTGCTCGGCAAAACTCCGCTACGCGTCCAACTGCAAGTGGAACTTTCCGCACTAGTTAGGAAATATACTATTGTAGTTATGGTGATTTGATTAAAGTACGCAGGTGACTTATAAATAAATAATTGCTAAGTAAACAAACTTGCACAAATTCTGGAATATTCGGTTACCTGCAAAAAATAAACAACGATACGTCTATAAACATGTTTGTTTATTAAGAAAAGAAATAAAAACGTAAACAAAATGCTTGTCTCACATACAAATTAATAACATTATAATTATACGTTAACTCGACAAAAATGCTTATTAAAATCGAGACTTTGTGTCAAGGTTGATTTATGTTGTGAACAATTCTACAATTATTTCAGGTTACTGACGAAATTGATGTCAATGTCAAATAAAATATAATACGTTATCGGTAACAAATTCAAATAAAAGCTAATAATTCATTGCGGATATTTTTGTCCTTTATCTTTGAAAAGGAAGTGAAAGGCATATCCTGAAAGAATAGTGTATAGGTTGACGACCGAGGGATTCTCAACACAAGGTAACCGAAGCCTACTATCTTATGAAATATAAAGTGTGAGTCAATAAGATTTAAACCTATATTTTGTATCACTGGGTATTTGTAAAATGCGATAATAAGAAAACTTCCACGTCACTCTTTCTTCTAGAACACTTTCCACCTGGAGCTTTTTCTTCTGTGACACTTCCATCAGGATATTTATCTTCCTGGATATCCTTCACCGGGACGTGACCATGGAATATTCACCTCCCTGGAGCAGGGATATCACCATCCCTAATCGCATGAACTTTTTATAAGTGGAAAGGATTGAGGGTTTCTCCATGAAAACATGTTCTACCTCGTCCAAAATATCATATCACTTCATAAACCAACCAGTTTCAGTATTTTGGGGTACTATTGAGCCGGTTGCTCTTAGCCGTTGGTGAAGAGACGTTCATGCTGATCGATTGGGATTTCCTCTCATAGGAAATCGTTCGACCACAGGAGCGTTAAATTGCACCCCACCATAGATTAAATGCAAATCAGTACATTCTTCATAACAGATGGTTCGAAGTCAAAGTTGGGAGTTGGCTGAGCTGTATACATCCAAAACTATAAAGAATCGCTAATGTTTAAGCTCTAGAATGGATCGTTAAAAGACAAATCTCTAATCAGGAAATTGTAATAATGTCTGATTTAAAGTCTGCATTACATGCTTTAAAAAACTCACATAATCAGCTTCACAAGAATGGACTCATTGTAAGAATTTTAAAAAATCAACTAAAATTACATGGAATAAATAGTTCTGTCTGGTTCATTTGGGTAAAGGAGCACGCTGGTAATTTTTGGCAACATCAAAGCAGATTACTTCGCTAAAGAAGCGATCTTAAGAGGTACAGAAACCAATTGGTTATATAGAACAGATCTTACAGCAACACGCAGACAATGTTTGAGGTAAAACTGGGATATTGAATGGTATGCCTTCTGTAATCGAAGCAATAACCTTTATACTAAAATGTATCCTGCTTTACCAATCGAGTCTTTTGCTGCAAGAAGTTATCCCAATAGAAACATCTACACCAAGCTCGTCAGATGTATTTGAATATATTGAGATGAAATTTTAATCAATAAAATTATTACCGCATTTATTGTAAAAATAAAAATTTCATGAATGACACGTTGTGATGATAATGTATATTTAATAACTATCTTATTGTTACAATATGTTTATTATTTTAGGGTTCGTTATCCGAAGATAAAACACTTGTCAAACTCACTCAATCACTGTCACTTCTTACATTTCTCTCGACCCAACCTTCAATTTTGACAAACATGCCAATTGATTTTTTTAAATGTCATTCATAAATTTTTGATTTTTACAATAAATGCAGTGATGATTTTATTGATTAAAATTTCATCTCAATATTCCCTAAAGTTCTTCAAAACTATATATTTTTATTTTTTTATTATTATTATTTTTCTTAAAGAAACGAAATATTGTTGGAGAAGTTTACCCCAATTTATGAGGCTCCTAAAACTATTAATTATTAACATCTAATTATCAACATCTAATTACCTATAATTTTTTATTGGAACTTTAGTTCTTTACGCCAGGTTATGTTTGAGCGACCAGGGGTCGCGACGTTACGCGTTACGTTACGCTACGTTATGTTACATTGCTTCGTTATGTGCCTTGCTTGCGTGCTTGTGCCTCCTTGGTCTCTCTCTCGTTTACGAAGCAGCGATTCATAATAATAAATACGGGCCGCCCGCGTGCAATGCGAGCATTCTACCACTGAACCACCGATGCTATATTGAAATCCTATGCAAAGCTGGTATTCGCAGTGCTGGTGATCTACTTGAATTTGTTCGGATAAATTTTTACTATTATTTCCATAATTTTTTTTGCGCGATTAAGGGGTATAGCACATTTACTTTTCGAAATACAGGGTGTTGAAATTTTGAAAACTTGAATGTTTTAATTCGATAACTTTAAAATGGATGGATAAATTGATTTGACATTTGGCAGGTTGTTTTTAAATGTAAGAGGGCATATTTTGAAAGAAATAGTAGTTTGTGCAACTGGTGTGGATATGGACAATCCACACGAGTCGAACAACATATTTTTTCTACGACCCACTTAAAAAAAATCTAGAAAATAAAAATTTCCATTAACTGTAATATAACCTCAAATTAAAAATTTAGCAATTCAATTTTATGTTTCCACTAATTTTGTGGTAAGCGTACAGTTCTTGAATGTCCAATTTGTATAATGCTACGGTTTCCTTTTCTAAATATACGATGCTGTTATAAGTAGATGTTGCCAGTCGGACTCCCTCATGAAGGGTACCGTACCATTATCTATAATAATGAATATTCTGCTAAATATTTCAAACGTCTACCTGTTGTTATTAATTTTAAGCAGAATAATTATTTAAAAATAAAATTAACAATAGAAAAAAACTCCTTTACGGGGAATCGAACCCGGGTCTACCGCGTGAGAGTCTGGTTTGCTCACTACTCGACCACCGAGGAATATGCAAATCGTTTATCTATAACGTCAGATGTATTACATAATTTTTGCTTAAAAGGAACTGAAGTTCCTACCGTGTGTCCCGCGACACGTTCTACCTTTTTATTATTCTGAGTTGTAAATATTGAGCTTGAGAGAATATTGAGAGTGCGTAGTTACTCATGCTGCTACTTTTTCTAAAATCAAATTTCCCAAAATATAATTGTTCTCTAACATAACCTTGTTCTGTTTCCCCCCAATACTGTTTTAAGAATAATCTTTCAAAATCGTTGAAATCATTAATAATTGTATCATTACATGTTAACCAGAGCAATGGTTGATTATTCAAATGAGACCTAATTGTTTCCTTCAAATCTTCAATATTAAACATGTCTCTTAATTTGATCTTAAGACATCTGATAAAAACCTTTGGATGCATTTTACGTATGTCTCCATCAAATTTCAAACTACTTCCTCCATGATTGCAAATGTAATTGATTCCTTGTGTATTGTTATTGTTTTGTTGAGCTTTATTCTTTATGTTTTGAATTTCACTTCCCAATTCCATCATTTTCTTCTTAAACTCTTCTTTTATTCCCGTTTCTAAAATTTCAAAGTCCCGTGTATTCTTATTTCTTTAATTTGTTGTAATTTTACATCCATTTCCCTTATTAATTCTCTCTGTGTTTTCAGATTCATTTCTTCTGCTATCGATATATTCAATTGTATACCTTGTTCTACATCTTGTATCCTCTTATTATTTTTCATAATGTTTCTATCTACCTTTTCTATATGTTCTTTTCCTTCTCCATGCATCTTGTTCACCATATCTTTTATTTCCTGTTTTCTATCTGTACTTTCCTGAATTAAGCTTGATTGTAATTTATTCATTTTTTCTTCTTGTTCTTTCTTATACTTTTCAAATTGTTTTCTCATTTCTGTTAAGTGCTCTTCGAATTTCTTTTCTTGTCTATCAAATTTTCCATTGATTTCTACCTTTGCACTTTTTATCTCTTCCTTCGTGCTCTTCATATCTTCTCTTGTGCTCTTCATGTCAAACATAATTGTTCTCATAATTTCCATTAATTCTTCAGTTCCTTTCGTTTTTTCCTCGGTGTAATAGCGTACTTCTTTTATGATACTATCTCCTCTTTCTTGTCTTGTTGTTTTTTCCTCTTCCATGGCTGTAGTTAATCTTTCTTCTAATGTTTGTTTACTTCCTTTTGTGTCTAAGTTTCTTAATTTTAAAAGTTCTTCCACAGTCAAATTATTAATGTCAATTTTTTTTCATTCATTGTAAAATTTTCCAAAAAATCCTCAGATGTTATTCTTTTAATTATAACCCGTTTCTGTCACTGAGTCAAGTGTTCCACGTTGAGCGCCAATTGCGATGATAATTTATTTTTAATAACTATTATTACAATATGTTTATTATTTTAGGGTTCGTTATCCGAAGATAAAACACTTGTCAAACTCACTCAATCACTGTCACTTCTTACATTTCTCTCGACCCAACCTCCAATTTTGACAAACATGTCAATTGATTTTTTTTTAAATGTCATTCATAAAATTTTGATTTTTACAATAAATGCGGTGATAATTTTATTGATTAAAATTTCATCTTAATATATATTCATTAACTTTATTCGTTTGTATTTGCGACACAGATATTGATATGAGTACCAAATTTTAACTCAATAAGTCTTTTAAATTCAGAACATACGATACACTTTTTCAATCAATGAACAACAATTTTGTTTTTAATCCTTAAGTATAGCCTTAAGTTTGAAACACCCTATATGGTAGTCATCATATTAGCCGAATATTAAAAGTAGTAGTTTCGATTTACTTCCAACATCAAGTTTTGTTTTATGTGAATTTTAAAATGAGGTTCTCATAATATAATAAGGTGGGGAATTGTGAGAAATCCCATGGATTTTCTACGGCTGTTGAGTACAAATATGCTGGAGGTATATAATTATTGTTTGGATGTTATTTCGAACACATCCACTTTCATGGGAAATGTGAATTAATTTATTTAGTGTAATCTACCGCTCTTCCTATATACATTACATATAAAAACGAACAAAGAATACAATTCATAACAGAAATAAATAAACTAAAACCCGGTCTGAACTAACTTTTTTTAAGCGAAAAACAAGGTTCGGGTAGGAAATGGTTAGCTGTATATTCCGTCATTCATTTTTATAAGTTAGGTTTAAAATGAGGAATTGTCATGCTATGTGGTCATGTAGTACTACCTAAATAAATACTTGGGAGGCATATTTGACCATCCGTTAACATGGAATCAACTCTTAAAGAAAATAATACAAAAAGGTTCGATAGCCCTTAATATGTGCAGAAGAATGTGCGGGAAGAGCTTGGGGGCTACAACCAGAAATGATCATATGGCTATATACCAAGCTATATACCTGAGTCATCAGACGGTTGTTAGCATATGGCTCGGTGTTATGGTGGCCAAAGGCAGGCAGGCTGTGCCGATCCAGAAGCTAACTGAGGGCAAGCTTGGTGTAAAACGAGCTATATACAAACTGCTGGAAATCAACCCTATAATGGGAATGCCATCGGACAAGATGAATCCCAAGTATATGGTTTCGGGAAAAACTTCTAAGCAGTCATAACAAGCAGAGAGGCATGACAGGAAGGACCTTAAACTAATGTAGAAATGGCATGCCACACAGATGGCTCAAGAAACCGAGGAATTTGTAGGAGCAGAAATATATATAGCTAAAAATAAGCGTCTCCCTTAGCTTAAGTGAACATGTGACGATGTTAAATGCTCTGAAGTTGCAGCAATACAACACTGGGCTGAAGAACTATTAAAACAAGAGGAGGAGAAAACCATTGCCATATACTCTGACTGCCAAGCGGCGATAAAAGTAAGATACATTTCAAACTTGTTTGGGATTGCTTGGAGAAGCTACAAGAGCTGAGCAATTATAATAGATTGTCCTCAGTCTCAGGGTACCAGGCCACTCAGATCACAAGGGAAATGAAGAGGCAGACTCACTAGCATGTGAAGGAGCACGACCAGGACCTTTCTGTGGTATAGCAAAATTGTTGCAAAAAACAAATAGCAGTACCTTGACAAAAAGACAGACTCGAGAATGTTGGAACAAGGTGCCAAGAATAAGGCAGACCAAAGATTTCATCAAGGAGCCCTTGTCAAAATTCACGGTGTGTCTACTGGGCCAGAGCACGAAAACAAACAGGATTCTGGCTGGTCTCATGACAGGGCATTGTAGATTTAACAAACACATTAATAACATCGGATTTGCAGATACACAAGAAGATGAGGAAACCCACTTCAAAGGCTTGACTAGGCTGAGGTTTTCAATGATGAAAGAGAAAAAACCACAACCCTCCCAGTATATGAAGGACCTGAGACTTGCCATTCAAAGTCCATTAATAAGGACGGGCATAGACAAGAAACTCTAGAATAACAGCAGGGACACACAATAGATCTGCAAAGGTCGTAGTGGGGAGGTTCCTAGAAGCACCCATGCCCCATTTTTACATACTTATTTATATATATATATCTATCTATTTATCTATTTATCATGAACGATTTGATTTATGTCTTGCAACAAATGGTGGTCATGTAGATCATGTTATGAAATCCAATAATATTCTAGTTGTTGATAATATCCATGTTCCCATTGAATAAAACAAAGTTAGTCAAAAAATCAAAATCGATCTTTATCGGATAATAGATCAGCAGCGTCATTTTCAGATGGCACTACCTCATGAGAATTCTTTGGATCTGGGTGGGATGTAAAATCAAATCTAGTATCTGTATTTTACGTTTGGCAAAAGATTTACTGGATACTCTGTATAATGATGCAGATAGGGCATTATTTATTTGGAAAATTGATGATAAAAAGCTAGGGAATCTGATAATTATACAAAAACAAGAAACGAGAAGAATCGATGACCTTGGAAACAAGGCGAGCGCCAATAAGAAAGGCGAAAATAATAACTCTTACATTATAAGAAAGACACCAAAGTGACCATATTGGTTAAGGTATTGTATAAGAAAAACTACACCACAATATTTCGAAGGAATTGGTGAGAATTTTGCAAAAGCACTGGTGTTGAAGGGGAGAGAAAATTGCAATTATGAACTTTTAACGCAAGAAATATTCTGAATTTTATTAGTGAAAGGATTATTTGGTGCAATATTGCTTCCACTGAAGGAGATATCATAGAATTTTGAGCGGTTGAACAATTGAAACTCTATGCCAGAAAAAGCCAGAAGGATATAGAAATTGATGTAGCTTTCAGTGTTATCATTCCAGTTGAAGGGAAAGGCAAAAATAAATGGAATGTGCAGTCCCAGGAGTTTATTAGATCGAAGCTTCTAATGGGAATCATTTGAAGTTTGACAAAGAAAACTATCTCAGTTCAAGTAGACTGCAGTGGTCTACTAGGATGAAATAGTTCAGGGCAAGCCAGGTACATTTTCAATTAAAGCAGAAGTTGAACACAAGGAGATCAGGTCTATAGAACTGAATACAGCAGAATAAACTATAACCTCGCTGGTTGAAAACGCACTGTTTTTGGAACTTTAGTTCTTTACGCCAGGTTATGTTTGAGCGACCAGGGGTCGCGACGCAAAAGATCTGACCGTTACGCGTTACGTTACGCTGCGTTATGTTACATTGCTTCTTTATGTGCCTTGCTTGCGTGCTTGTTCCTCCTTAGTCTCTCTCTCTCGTTTACGAAGCAGCGATTCATAATAATATGCTCCTGCCCGGATTCGAACCCGGGCCGCCTGCGTGCAATGCGAGCATTCTAACCACTGAACCACCGATGCTATATTGAAATTCTATGCAAAGCTGGTATTCGCAGTGCTGGTGAACTACTTGAATTTGTTCGGATAAATTTTTACTATTATTTCCATAATTTTTTTTGCGCGATTAAGGGGTCTAGCACATTTACTTTTCGAAATACAAGGTGTTGAAATTTTTAAAACTTGAATGTTTTAATTCGATAGCTTCAAAATGGATGGAGAAATTGATTTGATATTTGGCAGGTCGTTTTTAAATGTGAAAGGGCATATTTTGAAAGAAATTGTAGTTTGTGCAACTGGTGTGGATATGGACAATCCACACGAGTCGAACAGCATATTTTTTCTACGACCCACTTAAGAAAAAATCTAGTAAATAAAAATTTCTATAAACTGTATCTAATATACCCAACTTCAAATTAAAAATTTAACAATTCAATTTTATGTTTCCACTAATTTTGTGGTGAACGTACAATTCTTGAATGTCCAATTTGTATAATGCTACGGTTTCCTTTTTTGAATATACGATGGTGTTATAAGTAGATGTTGCCAGATGGACTCCCTCATGAAGGGTACCTTACCATTTTCTATAATAATGAATATTCTGCTAAATATTTCAAACGTCTACCTGTTGTCGTTATTAATATCAAGCAGAATAATTATTTAAAAATAAAGTTAACAATAAAAAAAAACTTCCTGACGGGAAATCGAACCCGGGTCTACTTCGTGAGAGTCTGGTATGCTTACTATGCAACCTCAAAGAATATGCAAATCGTTTATCTACAACGTCAGATGTATTACATAATTTTTGCTTAAATGGAACTAAAGTTCCTACCGTGTGTCACGCGACACGTTCTACCTTTTTCTATCTAGAAGATACGTTGGCAAAATACATGTGTAGCTGCTAAAAGAATCAAGTAACAGACCTTAGGATCTGCGTTTGCGCTCTGAGGATGTATGTATATATTAAGTACCAGCTTGTCTGCGAAGATTAAACTGAAGAGGTGACCCCTCTTTTATTGAGGCTGATGAATAGTATTTTGGCAGTGAACGGTCTGAGCAGACCAAACAATCAAGTTACCTGTCATTTGTATACAAACCTTGTCTACTTGTCTGTGATTGAACTTGAAGAATTTTCCAAGTAGGTGAAAGAGGTTTATGTGAAAGTTGAAGGGGTGTCACTCCATTGCTACAAGGCTCGGTGAATATACAATAACACATTTATTCAACATTACCTTCGGAGGCAATGGATAAATGAAAGCATCAAGGATGAGTCTGAGAAAATGATTAAATATGTATCCAGGAAGAATCTGGTGCTAGAATATACAGGCGAAAATGTACGCTAGCTTGCGATTCGCAAGAAGCAGCTAAGCAACGCACGAAGCAAGATATGCCAGTCTCCAAGGCGTCGCTAAAGGTTTTTATGATACCAAAAGTGCTAACAAGCTTAGTAGCTCAAGAAGAGTTCAGTGTCCTCTTAGATAACAACAAAATAGCTTTGAGGGCTACAATACACTGTGTCATCGAGATAACGGATAACCTTTCTGCAGACAAAAACGGTCAAACATAATATTATAGAATGACCATATTCGGACAGCCAAGACTAACTCATAAAGAATTCAACCGCATACCGGCGATGAGCCTGTACAGGTACAGGTGAGAGTGACTGGACTTACGGAGTAGACGTTGTGAAACTGGACTCGGAAGACATAAGAAGCACAAGGGACTGAGGTATTACTGGCGATAAGTCCAGCAAACGACCAAAAAAAAAACACAAGAAATTCAATACGCTTGAACGTTGTACGGGAAAAATAGAGCAGCTCAACAATACTAGGTACATTTAATTTCTCAACGAATGATGGTTTTACACATTTTCAAAATAAATTTCTGGACATTTAACTCGACGTTACTTTGTGAAAAGCCTTGCTAACGTAATCAACGTTCTTGCTATTCAGCCCAGCTACGGATATTCTTCCACTGCCTAACAAATAAACGTGAAAATCCTTCTTAAGCTTATCCACGGCTTCTTTCTTCACCCCAGTGAAGGAAAACATTCCAATTTGATTGGTTATATGGTCCCAGTTTCCTTTAGATCCGGCTTTCACGATGCCGTCTCTTAAACATTTACGCATATTTCTCATTCTTTCTGCCATTTGTTTTACTTCTGCTATCCATTTAGATCTTAATTCGTTGTCCGATAATATTTCTTCGACTATTCTGGCACCGTGTATGGGAGGATTTGAATACATTGATCTTACGATGAATTTCAACTGAGACTCCGCTAGTTTTGTCTCTTCTTTTGAATCGGTTATAATAGAACAGCAGCCTATTCTTTCTCCATATAAACCTAAAGATGAAAATAGTAAATTGTAGAAATCATTTAATAAATTATTCAGATTGTCCTTCAATTTTTTTCACTGAAAATTGTTTCAATCCTCCAAAGCTTGGAACGCACCGGTTGTGAGCTTCACATTTCCTTCAGGACATAATAAACCTGGCGCGATTCCGGATACAATAGCAATATTCTTTTGTTTTTCGTTTCGTTTTTCGTTTCATTTTTATTTTCTGTTGCAGCCGGTGCGTTTCAAGCTTTGAAAATGTCAGTAGTATGACAAATGACAGCAACAGAGATTATTCCTTGTGGAAAGCTACTAACAGATTGAAGAGATCCATCCTGCAGAACCCACCAATCAGAAACGAGGATAGCAGCTGGGCGAGAGATAACATACAAAAAGCAAGAAGATTCGCGGATCACTAAGAAAATATATTTCAACCAAACGTAGGTGAAGAAATAGCAAGAGAGAATTATGACCAAGAAGAATTTGAAATAAGACCTGCCACAACAAAAGTAGCTAAGGAAATTGAAGAAGATATAAATCCAAAGAAAGCCCCAGAATTTGATTTGATAACAGGAGGAATCCTGAAACAATTACCCCAGAAAGCAAAATAAAACTGACGCACCTGATAAATGCTGCTTTTAGACTAGAGTATGTACCCAGGATGTGGAAAGTTGCAGAGGTGATTATGATACCTTGACCAGGCAAAAAACCTGAAGAAGCTTCATCTTACCGACCGATCTCACTATTACCTGTAATATCAAAATTATTTGAAAAACTTCTACTGAGAAGAATAAAAACAATAATAAAGGAAGGAAAGCTAATATAGTTGAAATAATACCCTTCTTGGTGTGCGTCATCGATTGTTAATGTCTTTCTAACACATTACGTAGGAAGAAATGGAAAAAAAGGCAGGTCTGTGATTAATCCTAATCAAAATATCACAATAATGAACCGTTTAAATGTATTACAAATGTTAACCCTAATCTTTGACTTACAAAAATTTGATTGGTTGATGTTCAGATTACGCTCAAGCTCAACCTATCAATCGAGAGTTTAAAATACAATGAAGGCGTTACTTTCGTATCGGCAATAAGTCTTACGTCTTTTTCTACTGTCACACTGACAGTTCTTGACAGGTCTGTACTTTGTTGTTTACGGTCAATTATTATTTATGAAAAGTGAATATTAATCTTATTGTTTTATTTATATGAATAATACAAAAATATGCATGAATACACATAAAAACATCAGTATTTTGAAAGTTCTCAAGTATTTTCGGTTAGAAAACGAAGCTGGTAATTATTAATTGCATAGCCTTTTCGAAATTGGCTAAATACAATCCTGATGATCTTATTTATCAAATTTAAGGTTAGCTATATGTCAAAATAGCAAATAAAATAAACGACATGCCGAAAACCCGGATATACGTCATAATCGATGACGCACACCAAGAAGGGTATTATTTTAACTTTACCTGATTACCAGTTTGGATTTCGTGGAAGCCATTCAACGATAGACCAGGTCCACAGAATAACCAACATCACAGAAAAAACGAAGAAGTATGGCACGAAGGACCTGAGTACAAAATGAGACATCTCCTGCCAAAACAGAATTCACAACTGCTAATTTTAATTTCTCTAATTTTTCACATATCCAACAGAGAGAATGAAACAGGAAGAAGCTTATTCCGAACTCAGAGAAATCAAAGCGGGAGTGCCACAGGAGAGTGTATTAGGACCAGTCCTATACCTTCTATATACTAGTGATATCACTGATATAGAGCATAACACTATAGCCACTTTTGCTGATGACACAGCCCTCTTAGCAGTCGGAAATAGTCATGACGAAGCTACAGCCAAATTACAAACAACCATAAACCAGATTCAAATATAGACTGAAAGATGGAGAATCAAGCTTAACGAAACAAAATCAGTGCTCATGAATTTTACTAACAAAAGAGGACAATCAGTGCCAATTAGACTCAATAATGGTATCTTATGCCAACACAGCCAAATACCTGGGTATTACATTAGATGCAGGGCTACGCTGGAAAACCAATGTCAAAAAGAAAAGAGAAGAATTAGGGCTCAAATTTAGAAAAATTTATTGGATACTGGGACGAAATTCCACTCTGTCTATATACAATAAAATGCTAATATATAAGCAAATCCTGAAACCTGTATGGGCCTGAGGGCTCCTTGGTACTGCCGAAACAGTGAACTCCATCGGGACTTGGAGATTGACTCTGTTAACCAGACGATCACCAAGTTTGCCAAGGGTCATGAACAACGACTTCTAGAACATGTGAATGTTGAGGCCATCCAGCTCCTCGACAACACCATACAAGACTCGAGAGGATAAAGCCCTTTGAGTTAGTTCAGTAGATAAGTGTCAGTGTGAAGCAGAGTACAGTGCAGTGCTTACACACTAGTGTTAGTGTCTATTTGTATCAGAGTCTAAGGAACTACTGTTGAGTAAAACCTTTAGTATTGGGATTGAAATTAGTAAAATAAGTTAGATTGAAATTGCTTTTTGATCGTTACCGATCAGATAGTAATCTCAAAAAAAAGAAAAAAAAGTAGATCTATAATGATTGAAAAATTAGCTAGGCATCGAGAGCTTTGGAAGAGTATAAGTATGAGGCCGCTTCGGTACTTTGTAGCGCTGAAGCTGACAATATGTGTAGGTAGAGGGATACTGAGCCATTTCTTGAATAAGTCAATAGAACTGGCTTATCTAAGCACGAAACTGCACGAAAATCTTAAATTGATCTGCATAGTTTTGGCGTGTTCTGGATGAAGAGAACACAATAATTTCCAAAGCTGGTGAGGGACTTTTAAAATAATTTGTGCCACGTTTTTTCCAATGATGAACGTTAGGACTGAAAAAAGAAATAATAATCAAACTCATCCGTCTCGCTGAAGTTGTATGTAGTGCCTAAAAACACTAGCCTGCTTTTATCGCCCGCGACCCTCCAAACAAGGCTTTGTGAATTTCCTCAAAATCCACTTTGAACGCTGTGTACTAAGTTTGAGTCAGCGTAATCTTTAAAGAGCGCTAGCTCTATCAGGAGGAGCTTTTGCATAAAGGAAAATTAGGTCAAATTGCCATAAAATCAGATCTAGCTTGTGTATTTTGCACTTAACACCCTCTATACTTTATTTCAAAGATTTCTTGTACATACCCATGTTTTTTGAATAACTCTGACAGACAGCCATGTTGATACAGGCTTTGGCGAATATTCTTATCGAACACGCATCTTTATCTGGATCTCCCGAAGCAAAACCTTGATAGGCGTTGTCGAATATAACAAACAAGGATTTCTCCTTGCAAATTTGGGCTAATTGTTTCCATTGTTCCGGGCTGGGATCGAATCCTGTGGGATTATGAGCGGCAGAGTGAAATAGTATAATACTCTCGCAAGGCATTCCATTGATATCTTCTACCATTCCTTCAAAATCGAGTGCTACTTTTTCAGCGTTGTAGTACCTGAAACAAACTGAATTTTATTGAATTTACTTGCTAGAACCACATGTGTGACATGTGGGTCGATTATAGAATGAAAAGTACCTATACAGGGTGTCCCACTATCTGTATTTGGCAAAATA
>CAJUYH010003466.1:0-32403 GCA_910591685.1 Galerucella tenella | reverse complement strand
TTTTTTTTTCAATTTGCTTTATAAGCGTCTTTTACAGAATTTGATTATTTTCTATTTATTTAATTTCCACTCATAAATAGAAGGAAATAGTCGTAGTAAAATAAATATTTTTTATTTGAAGGCACTTAAAAATAACTGTAATAATTTTAGGATGTTTTGATTGTAAACAACCTTCCCAAAGTTTGGTGAGTACATGAAAGAAATTGAGAAATTCGTATATTTATTGAGGTAACAGATCAAGGGCTCTCCAAAAAGTCGGATATTCACGTTACGTTTTATTTTTTTTCCAACCATTTTAAGTGCTCAATCAACAAAATAATAACAGTATACAGAACAAACATCTTGCATGTCCAGACGGAGATTTTAAATTTATACAAATTAGGAGGATTCTTTGAAGCCACACACAGTCACTGGTTTCGAAATCAGAAAAAATTGAATTTGTTATTTTACTACCACCGCACTGAGCACATAATAATTGACACTCACATTGTTAGTTTCAGTACAGGTTATTTCAAGATCTCTTAGAGATGTTTTTGTTACATCTGAGAAGAGATCCATTTGTAATAATATTAGGCTTAGTTGCTTCGAATATTAGTCGGAAGATCGGGGGCGTGCATAAATTCGACGCTAAAATTTCACTCAATCTTTTTCTCACTTTATGTACCTGCTTGTAGACCCTTAAATTTGACGCTAGGTAGCTCTACTAATCCTTCTACCTGTATTATTTTGTATGAATATATCATAAAATAAGAAATAGGAAACTAAAAAAAAAAGAAAACCCAGGCCCAAACCCGGTTGATCGAAGTGTAACTATGTATAAAAATATCAGAAAATAAGAAGTAGAAAACTAAAAAAAAACAAGAAAACCCAGGCCCAAACCCGGTTGATCAAAGTGTAACTATGTATAAAAATATCAGAAAATAAGAAATAGAAAACTAAAAAGAGACAAGAAAACCCATGCCCAAACCCGGTTGATTAAAGTGTAACTATGTATAGAAATATCAGAAAATAAGAAATAGAAAACTAAAAAAAGACAAGAAAACCCAGGCCCAAACCCGGTTGATCAAATATAAGCTCAATCCTTAAAGGACATAATCCTTCCGGCAGCGTCCAATTTAAGGGTGTCTCTTCTGGGCTACAGGTAGTTAGCGTCCAATTTGATGCCACCCATATCAGTTGCTTTGGGAATATCTCGTTTTTAAGATAGAGAGCATAGAGTCTAGAGTGGTCAGCCATCGATAACTTACCTACTAAGGTTGTAGTAAGGTTGTAGCATTTGAAAATTCACTCACTTAGGTACTCTAGATATTCAAATGAAGAAACAATTTATCCACATTTACTTAATTACAGTTTCCTGTAAATAATTGTCATTTTAGTAAAGCGTGTTATCAAAAGATGTCAAAAATAATAGTTCAATAATATTATAACGCCTTATAAATTTGAAAATGACTTTTCAAAGAGCAGTCCGTTCACTAAGAAGCAAGAACTACTTTCCTGGCTGAATGCCACGACAGACATTGAATTACAGTTCTAAGTTAAACGGGACTGGTATATCTGCACGACATAACCAACCATTCTGGTTTGTGTTTAGAAGGGACAATTTGATTTTATATAAAAGTATCTGCTTCACCGCACTGCACGTTCTACTGAAATGAAATACTACTTTCGTCTTACCAATGCTCTGGACACAGAACTTTGATGAAACCCAGGATCTGAAAAAAATATAATTCACATTTGCCATCTTCTACAATTTCCTCAGTAGGTACTCACTTGCTTCTCAAGAAAACTTGCACTTTTAGAATGGGCGACCGTAGTTTCTCAAGGGGTAATACCCACCAAATGCTCAAAAAAAACAAAGCTTCAAAAAAAACAAGGCTTTTTTCAAGATTTTTTTGAGGGACATTCGAGATGTAAGGTATATAGATAAATAATAAATCATTGGATTAAGCAGCTCTTGGAGAATGGAAAAAAAATTTATTATTTTTTTACAAAATGGCGGCTGTGCAGCGATTGCCGTGAACTACTTTTTTCCGGCGTGAGTGAGGTTGTGTACGTCATACCCGAAAAGTTTCTAAACGCAGATATTTTAATTTTACTGTTGCCATGCAAGTCTTGTCGTTTCAGTGGAGGTGAAGGTGCAAGGGGTGAGGTACAGTATCGAGTTTAGTATCTTCTGTAAGTTCCTTGTGGCATTACTTATTCTTTTTTCTTATTCTTTTGGGAATCAAACCACAATAATGTTTTTTATTTTTTATTTCGACGTTTCGGTAGCGTTCCAGCTACCGTTGTCAAGATTAACTATAGCAATAAAATTGATAAAATAATTTTTCTACTACCGTGTGTAAAGTACGTACTTTAGACACATTTTCGAGTGCGTAAAACTTTATTTTACGCACTAGTGCGTAAAGAAAAAATTCCAATATGTATGTAGTTATAGATATCTAGTCTTATAAAAATATAGGTATAATAAACGGATATTAAATCTAAGTTTTTTTCATAAATTGGAGATAGAAACCTATAGAATTCGGTGAAGTAACCTAATAATTATTGTTAAATAATTATTGAGTACTGGAAATAATACGGTAAATAGGTATAAGTTGGCGGTGAGTGACTGACATTTCTTTGTGAATTGAATCTGACATTTAAAATTTAAATTGAGATCTTCCGACTATACCTAGAGTAAGCAATTGTATTTTATATTTAGGAATTGAATAGTTTTAGAAAACTATGATGTTATTTTAGATTATTATAAAAAGACTCTTCTAAAGAAAAATTTAACTTACTTTACGCACTAGTGCGTAAACAAAATTACTATTAAACTTTTGTATTTTAATTAAATATTCGCTAGTAGAAAAAATATTGTATGCAATTCGTGTGTAAAGACCTTTTTTTCGACTCATGTCGTCAAAAAAAAGGCTACTTTACACACTAGTTACATAAATAACTATTTTGGTCCCTATCTGACACAACGAAAAAATGTGTCAACTATTGTGGTTTGATTCCCAAAAGAATTAGAAAAAAGAATCGAGTTTAGTGTTCGCCGGAGGCGACTGGGGTACGGGGCGGCTGGGGTACGTCATACCCGACCTCGTAGTCGGTGTTACATTTTTTTGTATGTAATTTTGGTGCTCTATTACATGATCTCACAAGACTTTCCAGTTTATTTTTTATTTATAATTATTAGAAGACACTATTGTTATTATGTTGATTTGCCAAAGTTGGAATTTTGTTAGATTTTTATGCCAAAAGAAGTTAATTGCCTAAATTTGTATTTTTCAAAGAAAATTTAGATACTTTGTTATTTCAATAAAAAATAATGCTTTTTAACTTAATATTGGTATTTTATTTATTCATCTTGTTGAATAGTTACTATTATTAATATAATATCTTGAGCATAAATGCTAATTACACAATCAAAGTATTAAAAATTTAACATCAAAATTTTGGGTATATCGTACCAACCTCATAGCTGGTGTAACAATTTCTCACCTCATTCACGCCGAGTTAAGTTCTTCGGCGGTGAGCAGTAGAAGTCGTGCCCAACTCCACCTATGACAAAAAAAAATTTCATTATCTACATGAGTGTCGCTAATGAAGTAGGTACACATGATATATTTTTTTTCGTAAAATGGCGACGGATTGAAAAAAAATATTTTTTCGATAAAAAAATCGACTTTAATTGTTTATAACTTTTTTGTTGTTAATCAATCAATCAAATCGTGTGTACTTCACTAGATAATCTGATGAAGAAGGTACAGTAAAATTTTCAAGTCAATCGGGTGTAAACTTTTTCAGTTCTACTGCTCGCCGATTTTGAAAACATGGTTTAGAGAAAAACGTGTTTAAAGTTTAAACGAGCATCGCTAAAATGAGCGAAAAATGTGATTTTGTAGCATAAAAGTTGATTTAAGCGAATTTTGAGTTTAGATCAGTACTTGTGCGTTGTAGATTTTGATTCTAGGATAGTTTTAGCATGATTCAAGCCAATAAAAAAAATGGAAAAAATAAATTTTGTGAATGTTACCCCTTAAACATCAACTTTACTTAAATTGAAGTAAATACTACTAAACTACTAGATGCTTTTAAAGCATAGTACCTACTTCTATGCAGCACGTAACATAGTAGTATATGCTACGGAGAGTAGTATATGCTTGGCTAGTACCTACAAAAATTAAGTACATATTTAAAGCGTTACTGATATGGATCTTTTTATAGGTATTTTATTTTTATTTTTCCGGTACATTTCAAGTTTATGTAAATTAAATTACCTTTTCCTTTATAAAAACTCAGCTTCTCAGGGTTCGGGCTCATGGGTTTCTTGTGTAATAAGTCTTATTATTTTGTAGCGCCAAATATTCAATATTTAGTGAAAAAAAAAAGTTTTTCTTCAACTCGAACTTCTTCCAACTGATAGAAAGGAAAATTACTTTGAATTAAGATTTATAATGACACAATGGAATTTACTCAATAGAAATCAATTTTTATTCCATACATTAACAAAAATCACAATATTTCCCACTTGAAATGAGAAAATAATACTTAACTACAATGACCTTTCACTCAACAAACATTCATACCAGTGTTTCAGTTTCTAGTACATGTATAATATAACTTATTATACATTTAAATTCTTATATTGTTGAAATTCATATCCGTTGTATGTATGTATGAGGTACATCATAAAGTTTAAATCACTCTCTTAAGTGTGATTTGGTTTAATATGAATCACTGAATAGTTTTCCTTTAATATTATCATAATTATTAATACTAGAAATAACACCTGTCGGCTATATACAATGTGTATAAATCATATCTCATATCAATGAATACATAATAAGTTAAACATAGTCAAGCCGCTCTCAGTTTACCACTTTTGGATTAGAAAGTTACAGCGATAATATGTTGAATTCGTCGAAAAATTCAGCAGTTGATTGATTGGTTCGGCACCATCAGTCAGAGGCTTGGAGTCCTTGGCATCTCAGCCTTTAGGCTATTTACGTGTTTGGCTGCTCTGTTTATGTTATGAGACTTATACGGCTCAACATTTTATTTACTGGGTCCTTCTTGGAGAATTCCTCACTTGGATGCTCTAGTCCTAGGATCGTACATATCCAATGGAACAATGCCTCACGAACGGAGATAATGTGAGAGGCTGTTTCCTCATCTTTCATTCCGATTGTGTACATGCTTCCTTATGACAAAGTGACCGGTGAGTAAACCCGTCACTGTCCTTATCTGGCATCGAGGGGTAAACCGCGACCAAAAATTTTGTACATCCCATTGGACATTGATCTTTGATTGTCCCATTGGTCCACTAATTTGTCTCTATTGGTCCTCCATTCGCCATAATTGGTCCTCTATTGGTCATAATTGGATCTCCATTGGTCATAATAATTATGACCAATGGAGAACCAATTATTGGTCCTTCATTGGTCATAATTGGTCCTCTATTGGTCATAATGGGTTCTTCATTGGTCATAATTGCATTACTCAGATTATCATCGAGGACATCGTCTGAAGAATCCCTGTTCACCTCTTATCCATCTGAGTTCTCGGTAACGATGGAATAAATATTTAACCGTCTTCCAGCCCCTCGTCATCGCTAAAACTAGTTGTTCTTTTTCGCTTTTTTCGAAGCTTTTTTTTGGTTTCTTCATATGTTCCCAAAGTTTTTCCCGGAACTTTCAGATTTTTCTTTGTTTTACTTTGTACACCACTTCGGGTTCCAGTTTTCACACTCTTGTTGGAAGCAATCGAGAAATTTATAGATGTGCCAAGCTTATCGGTGGTGACTTTGCCATTTGATTCGTCAAAAAGCCAACAAAATGATGACTTTTTTATTATTACTGTTTTACCTGTGAAATCCGTTTTAATAAACGGGATTTTTCAGATAAAGTGCCTTCTTCAATTCGTTCAGAATAATCTCTTATATTAAGTTTTTCAGGACACTTAGATTGAGAAATGCTAAGAGAACTTTCATTGCCATTATTGAGACCTTCGATCGGAGCTTCACTCAGAACTTCATCAATAACCGAATCAAAAACCAAAGCGGAAACATTGTTGACATCATTAGAGCTGATCGTATATATCTGATCTAAAGGTTGGTTTTCATCAATTTCTACTGCATACTGCATTGGTCTTAATTGGTTCATCATTGGTCTCAATTGCTTCTTCATTGGTCTTGTTCTCCATTGGTTCCAATTGGTCCTTCATTGGTCTTAATTGGTCTGCATTGGTCCAGGTCTCTACACCACATTGGTCTCGCGGTTCACCCCTCGTCTGGCATTTGCAGAGATTTGAAAATATCTCAGCAGAACTCGAACGTTATTTTTCCTGGCTCTACGCAGAAAACACCTAAAATTGTGTCGTTTTTTCATGAGTGTAGCCAGATGAAGCCCAACCAGATCTATTAGATAATTCATTGAGAGCAGAAATTACGATGTTTCTCATTGAAACAAAAGGAAATTTGAATTTTTTCAAGATGCATTCATTTTATCGTGCACAATTTTCATAAAAAATGGAAATACGACAGAAAAAAAACGAGATATTCTCAAAAAACTGATTTTTACCAACTTTGACCTTGAACATCTAAGATCATTCGCACGTTGGCATATGTGACCTTCGAGGCAACATTATTTGTTATACCAAAATAAATATTTTTACAAAAATCCAACCTAATCCATTATATTCCATGGTAAAATCCCAAGATAACTAGACTGATAATAATATATTAAACACATAAATCCACTTTTTAAAGGCTGAAAACTTTCAATGGCACTTTTGTCATTTTTTGGTTATACCTAGTATAAAAGTAAACTTATTTCTTATTCAATATTCTTCCGCTCGACCCGGAATAGAATGTCTTTTTTTTCTGCGAAGCCGATTCTACGTCACAATTAAATATAATATTACCCAGCGCAGTAAATTGCATCATTTCGTTTGAGCTTTGCACTTCATCTCCATAAAAGTGGAATTAAGAGTAGAAAATGTGCCTTCCTAAAGTTGCGTTTGAAGCGAACGGGCTTTTCCGTAGCGCGTGTTCGCCCCAAAATAAGCCCTCCGGTCGCGTCTCCACAAGGTTGACTTTTAATTTATTTTCACGCAGGTAGGTATACGACAAGGGCTCATTGTACTCGCGGGACACTTATAATTCTTTCTCCCCTTGTTTTTCGATACTATCGAAACATTAAATTTGGAAGAGCTCTGTAAAAATTCAAGAAAAGAGGGTTATTCTATATTATATATCTCAGATTATTGATGGTTCTCCGCGAGTTTATTCCCCATTCTGAACATCTTGAGACTGGTAACAGTAACTAAGAGTAATCAAGTATTATTTGTTTATACTGAATGAATTTTGAGTATGGAACGCCTCAATTATCTTGGAAAGGGATTGCACGATTTTCATAGGTTTTTGTGGGCAAGGATCTTGTAAATAATAATGAACCTTGTTATTTCGAATGGTACATTTCACTCTATACCTAAATGCCATAATTTCACATTCACTTCACATTAACTCCGCTGAAGTTAGAATAACCAGGGTCGGACTTGTCATGAGACCCACCTGGACGCTTATTCTCATCGATAGAACATAGTTGAGAGAAGTGAGTATTCTATCACACGAGTAGGAACGTTCCTTGCTCTCTTGAAATTTCGAACCGCATTCTGGGCCATGCGAAATACTTGGACATTGTTGCCGTATGTTATCAATGAATTGGAATGTATGTAGTAGACCATTTGCTCAAATAGTAGATTAAGAGTAACAAGAAAACGTCAGATCTTGATAGATGTCATTTTATATTTTAATCTTAGTGATAAAACTTCTATATATAAAATAAAAATGGACCGAAAACCTTCAATCAGTTCTGCGCAAAAATATGTATTAGTGCAGTTTATGAAGGAACATGAAGATTTGCAAACGGGCCGGTTTACTTCTGATTAATGACATATCAATGTAAAATACGTTATGCGCATGCGATTCGCATGAAAATATTAGATTCGTGTGCTTCAAAGCAGGAGAACAAAATTGCTCCTCTTCTACCAAAATTTCATAGGAAGGGAATTGCCGAGAATACGGCGTATAAAATTTCAATGGAACAATGGCGGATTTTCTCGTAGGAACGCTCACATCTCTTGGTTGAGAATAAGCACCCTGGACGCTTATTCTCATCGATAGAACATAGTTGAGAGAAGTGATTATTCTATCACACGGGTAGGAACGTTCCTTGCTCTCTTGAAATTTCGAACCGCATGTGGTGGACCATTTGCTCAAATAGTAGTTTAAAGTAACAAGAAAACGTCATATCTTGATAGATGTCATTTTATATTTTAATTTCAGTGATAAAACTTCCAAATCATAGATATAATTTGAAATAAAAATGGACCGAAAACCTGCGCAAAAACTGCGCAAAAAGATGTATTAGTGCAGTTTATGAAGGAACATGAAGATTTGCAAACGGGCCGGTTTACTTCTGATTCATGACATATCAATGACATATTAATGTGAAATACGTTATGAGCATGCGATTCACATGAAAATAGGTGCTTTCGATTATTTACTTTTGGCTGCTAGTAGCAGCTCGTAGTGACTGAATTCCGTTAGTTTATTACCGGGCGTGACGCCTAGTCTTACCTTCCCCTTGCCCCTCAAGCACATACCGAAAAGTCCACTGACATTAAATATTTGACGTTTGTCCGGTTTGACGTTTATTTAAAGGTTAAGATTGTGCCGATTACGATTTAATACTATTTAAACCTCACTAAAAATACCTAAATATGCAAAATTTTATTATCAAAAACATTATAATTGAAAACTGTTCTTCTAACAACACAGGAAATTCATTGGCATTGGCACATGTCAGGTGGTTTTGAGGATCCTAAAAAATCGTGTTCGATTTGCTCAAAAGTCGTGACGACTGAGGCGTCACGCACAAGTGCTTGAAGCCCAAATAAACGAAAGCAACAAATATTAGATTCGTGTGCTTTGAAGCAGGAGAACAAAATTGCTCCTCTTCTACCAAAATTTCATAGGAAGGGAATCGCCGAGAATACGGCGTATGAAATTTCAATGGAACAATGGCGGATTTTCTCGTAGGAACACTCACATCTCTTGGTAGACAATAAGCACCCAGGAGTTACGAATGGCCCCCTCTGCTTAAAACGTCATCAGGACCAGTGGGCCGGAGGGCAAAACAAACTCTTGCTGATTTGTCTTTACTGGACCACAAAAACTTTACAGACATAAAAGGTGTCAATGCAATATCCCCTCAACTGTTTAAAGAACTGAGCAAAAAAACTTTTTAGGTTTGATGGTATAGATCCCGAAAATATAAGAAAAGAACTTATCAGTATGGCAGATAACTGGGACATTATCAAAAAAATCCAGTTTAGAAGCGTCTAGCATTAAAGAAGAAGATTTTGTTGAAGAGAAATGTAATGATCAAATTTTGTCAACTAAATTGTGTCAATAATGTCAAAATTGTTGTATTTGCTTGCTACAGTTGTTTGCTGAGGTACAACTTACTGACTGGGTCTTACAGTAGCCTCGATCTTGCTTACAATTACTTGTTAACGTTGTCATCTACCCAAGTAGCCTGTGAGAGAAGTTTTTCAAATTTTAAGTATATTAAAAAGAAACTAAGCCCAGTCTAAACTAGAATAATTTGTGTTGATGAGCTCAGAGCCTCTTCTATAAGTTAGATGTTAATTCTGATATCGACAAAGTAGCAAATAAATCAAAGTGATGCAATCATTTCTTAAATACTAGTTTTAATAAGCAAGAAATATTTTAAGGCTTCAGTTTTTGTTAGCGAACCTTAACTTTTGATTGAAAAAATACTCATAAAATTAGTTATTTGTTGTGTAACTTGTTTAAAGTAGGGGACGAAAACTTCACTACTTTTTAATTAATTTGAAAAAATTTTGAAAAGTGTTTGTAATAAAGCGGACTTTCTTCTAATTACTGGTCAATCAATTCAACCCCAAATACTCTTGAAACCCACTAATTTGCTTTACAGTTTTTTATTTCATCCCTTGTATAGCCGGAGATTTAAAATAAATATATCCCTTGGATAGAGGTACATGTAGATCATTACAATGTTTTGTATCAGATCTATGGACTTGTTCATTAGTTTTAAAATATTTTATTTTACTATAAATTAAGACAGTAGGTACACGACTTAAAAATATACAAACAAGACAGTGTTAAAATTTCTAACTTTTTACAATATTCATGGCAGGTAGTGCGACGAGAAATACCAGTATACAACGAATGATCTTCTTTTGGGCTATGAAGACATCATCAAACCTAGCACCTACTCATTCCCAAAAACCATAAACCCATACCCTAGTCGCAATTCCGCCTGAACATAGCTCAACATTATGAGCTATTTATTTGTTAGAACCGATGGAAGCTTCCTAAGCTATTGATATTAACTGAAGTACTAGACAAATATCCAGGGAACTTCGTATTTCGAACATTAGGTGTGTTCTTTTTGACTGAGATCTCAGTTAGTCTCAGCTCACATCGGTAATGTGTGCGTTTTTTTGATTTACTCACTTCGAAGTGAGCTGAGATTCTCCCTCCTCCTTCACCGATGCTGAATGTGATGTAAGGGGGTATCAGTTGGACTTGAGTCGGAAATAAAGTGGAGGGGATAAAGAAATATTTGATTTTGTTTACATATAAATACACATTACCTAATTTTCTTCTGTTACAAATTATCAATTGACTAAATAAAAGAGAAATAATTATGGACACTATAACATTATTAAATTCTAATACGAATTTATATGTTTATATGTCTCTTATTCACGCATGCGTCGTGTGTGTTTGGTTGTATAACAGTTCTATTAAAAGTTTATACAACTTTTAATCGACTGTTTTATAATCATTTATACAGCTACCATAAAATGATTTAATATTGTGTCATGTAGACACATCTATAAGAGCATTTAATTTTTTAGTGAAGAATATCAGAACCCAATTGTATTTCAACTTGAACGTGCATCATACATTTCATTTGTAGAAATGGAGACTTATCAAAACGACTTGGGCCGCTTGGGCGGACATCGATAGTAAAATTTATAATTTCATTTGGGTGGTTTAATAGCACAAATTTTGATGCGCCGCAAACTTTACTGATAGATTATAGGTATATATTTGGCAAGAAAATAAAGTGCTTCAATTCTGGTTAAGTTTCAATTAGATACTTGAAAAATAATAATAAAATAGAATATCCTAAAATACTTATTTTTATTATTTTAATAGTCAGTATAGTTTCTTGATTCCAACTCAATTGCTCATAATGGAGGTGGTAGCGGTACAAGAATTGCTTATTTGAATATGGCGATTTATAATACAACAAATTTTATCCCAAAGAAATGACTTAAACAATATTTTATTGTAAAATGGAACGGTATACGATAACTGTTTTATAACGAAAAATATTTAGGCACTATACAACTAAAAGTGTTTTATAATGCAACGCAATTGAATGCTATACAATATTTATAATACAACATTATACAGCTTCAATAAGACAAGCTTAAGTAACTATTTTATAATTTTGTAGCTGTTAGTTATATAGTATATTAGAGAACTCTTATACAAAAGGTATAAAAGTCTCATAAAATAATATTTTTGATATTGTATAAACTTGCTTAAAAGGTATTATATCATTTTAAAAGAAAGGATCGTATAATGCGTTATAGCATATATTGTAAAAAACACTATAGAATCATTTAATACAAAAATTTTCTTTAAAAAACAAAATTATCGCGACAAAAGGCTTTATAAAAACAATAAGTCCTTAAAACAACGCTATACGACTGTTATACAACAATTCAGTCCTCTTAGAATTCCATTTTGCTAGTTGGGAATTGAGTAGTTCGTTCTTTTTGGTGCTTACTCACATCACTTTATCTCAGATCACTTTAACTGAAGTGAGCTGAGATCTGTCAAAAAGAACTCACCTGATATTCGCTGGGTCAGAAGCCTTGGTCAATATGGACGATGAATCGACTTACGCCGGCTATTATTACACGCATAGAAAAGAGATGAGTATAGAGGGGTTCGCAAACCCCGCTATATTTTGATTTAAAGCAAAATAATGAGAATAATGCTGTGCTGTGTTTTGACGTAATAAGTTGTTTTTGTTATCATTTTGATTTTTGATTGGCTTTTTTAAGGACTTGTGTTTTAATTATTTGGTGTATGTTTAAAAATTTGAGAACTAAAAGTGATTTTTGGAATACTATTGAAACTAAGAAAAAGTGGTAGGCCTCTTCCAGATTTAATAATTTAACAGACTAGCAAGGGCAAGAACAAAGGAGTTCATCGCAACTTTCGCAGGTCTATGTATGATTTGTCTGATTTAATTTGCGGATGTGAAGTAAGTGATTAGTTTCACTGTTTCGTTTGTCTGATTTTTTCGAAGAAATAAAGACTAATTATCATTTAATTTAAGTTTGTCATATTTGATATTGTATAAAAATTAACAAAACACGGTTGTTTTTCAAGATAGCATCATTTTTATATAAAACAAGCATGGCCCAAAAAAATATTTTGCCTCTGGGGCTTTTCTAATCATTTTAACGACATTTTTTCGAAAAGTGTAGGAGAGTCCTCCGGGGGGTTAGTCAGTGGCGCTCCGTATTTTTGATTTTGGTCATATCACCTATGACACACCCCTTTAAAATTAACCACGGGCCGCCACTTAATTAAAAATATAATTATATGGTGATCAATAAAACATTTTACAGTGTCTAAAATACTCCTCGAAATCCCTCTGTTTTCACTGTATCCGAAAAGTCGAAGTAGCACTCGTAAGGTTTATATTATCGAGAGAAGAAGAGAATTTTATGACGGACGCAATAGTATTTTTTTACGGCGAATAAGCAGGTTTGGGAACTTAACAGGTTTCACAGAAGAGGGAATATAAAAATGGAATGATAATATTGTATAAAGGTGGGAATCACAATTTTATTACTCGAATAATTTGTTCGTATACGAATAAGCTTATTTTATCACTTTCATGGGACGTAAAAGTAATAATAAATAAACCTATTTTGATTCGGTGTCGGGTTTATAAATTCTAAATTGTACGTTACGTTGGAATAAGTGTTACTCTCACTCTCAACTTATCTATTTTTTAAATAGGAAAAAAGTTCGGACAGTTCGATTTTTATTATTATCAAAGCTTGCTACGATATACCAGTTTAGAACCGTACTAGATCCCTCTTCACGGAACAATCATGTCCTGAATTTTTTTGAATAAGAAAGTATAGTTAGTTTCACGCTAAATGCTATTGGCTTATCACACGCACAGCTGTATGGCTCTTTGCACCATCTTGTTGGAACCATTGTGTGCGAAACTGTAGATTTCGTGCACGGCAAAAGTTATTTAGATCTCTCACAAAAGGTATAATAATTTTCTCTCTATAACGCTCTTGGTTGACAGTAAGTGGATTCTGATTATCATCTTCAACGAAATAAGGACCAATCATTCCATGACCAGATACCGCGCACCAAACGGTAACTCGAAGACTGTGGAGTGGTTTCTCTACAATGACATCAGGACGTTCAAATACAAGGAATCTGGTTGTTTGTCGATTAATATAGCCGCTAAGATGAACGTGACTCTCGTCTGAAAACCATATGTTTTTCAAAAATTCGGGATCTTCATAAATTAAACTCAACATGCGACCACAGTAAATTTCTCTTGCACGTTTGTCCGCAGGATTTAGTCGTTGTCCAACTTGAATTCGGTATGGATAACCACCAATTGATTTGAACATGCGAAGACGTTTCACTAATGTTGAGTTTACATGCAGTTCTTACAAGACTTCTTTGAGGTGATTGCACAACTTGGTTAAAAACACGTCCTTCATTTTCGTTAGTGCATACTGTTTTTCGACGACCTGAAGAACCTTTACGTTGACACAATACACTACCAGTGCGACGAAATTTTTCAACAACAGCTAACATCACACTTTTACTAGGAGCTGCTTTATGAAATTTTTGTTGATATTTTATTGACACCTGTTCTAAGCTTGATCCATCATTACGACCTTTTCCGTATGAACGAAAATTATGCTCTACCAAAAAATTTTTTCTTCCGTTGTTAGAACCATTTTTAAATCAAATTTAACTGCAGCGTACTATTAATATTTCAACTAATGACAATTAATCAAATATGACAAATCCATATTACATAAACAACTCCACAGCACTCTCTGTTTCGGTACTGTTTATTTTGGCGGATACCGTATAACAAGAATATTGAAAATTTTGAGCTCTGTACGAGTGTATAGCTCAGCTACCCAAAAGCGAAAATAAGAGATAATGAATATATATGTATAAAAATATTGTCAATTAACTGTGAAAAGCAGTAGACTTTTGAAGATTTGTGAATAATTGGAATACCTCTTTGTACAATATGTGTAATAAATCCATTCATAATAATGAAATATTAAATTTTTGGTATTTGAATATCCATAATATTTATACAGAAAAAAACCGTGTTAATTGAAATCCAATAAAACCGAATGACAACTAGAAACCTTCGTTCAGCTCGCTTTAACTATAACTCATGTTTAGACTGATGTAATTTATTGTAATAAATACATTAATCTGTCACAGTCTAAGCATAAGTAATCATTGAACTAGACTCAGGTATTTGATACAACGCGCCCCTAACCCACACTTCTGGCATCTACTAAGTCAACTGTTTTTTTTTCAACCATTTGCTGAAACTACGTAAACGAAAAAATTGTTTACTTAAAACTTTTATCAAAGAATTCACCAAATCGATAGAAAACTCAAAATTTTTAATATTTTTATCACAGTGGCTATCGAACTATCCATACTAAACCATTTCCAGTAGTTGCTGACAATTTCGGACCAGATCCGTTGTCTACAAAGCAAGGGTCTCACACACTTAAAAAAAAAGAAGAAAAGGAAGTGTGTCGTAGCTGAACTGTGAGCAGCAAGTGTTTTTGCATGCAAAAAAGAAACAAAAAACTTAGCATCGCTTGATTCAATCGCCGACCCTCCCCCGCACTGTCTTGCCTATTGATTAGCTAATGAGCCGAACGATAACGCGTGCGTGATCCTTAAAAAAACTGACTTAGAACGAATAGAGGTGACAACTGTGGTGAAGACTGTTTTCTTCCTTGGTGTTGTTGGAAAGTTATATTTGCGTTCGATATTGTAGGGTAACACTTTAATTTTGTATTTGTTCTCTTTAGGCCTAAAGAACAGTTTAAAAATATTGTCCAGGATCAAGAAGGCAAGAAACATTAAATACAGACTTGCAATATTAAATGCAAACGTTTCAATACATCAAACCAATACTTTTATTTCAACATTGCTTGAGAGAACGACATTCCTTCTTCAATTAATAGCACAACAATCAACTTATCAAACCATAAATGTCCCATACGTACATTACAACTCAACTCTCTTTACGGCCAATGCTTCGAACAACACAACAATTTTTTAACTATTAACAGCCTCATAAAAGTGTAAATGAACACCAAATAATTGACTGGTGTTTATAATACAATCATAGTTGATATTAGTAAATGGTTTAGGAGTTTTGATTTATATTCATGGCCTTTGGAAATATTGAAATCATTCCAAAGTTATGACAGCTTTTTAAACGCTTTTCGAATTGTTTTCAATTCAGTGACGCTATGATGTTTATTTCTTAATTGAAAGTTTGTTGAAGCATTGACCAACAGTAGCGCATCAATGTTTTTTTCAACACGGAGGCGCTTGGATTTTAATTGTCACTGTAGATAACGTGTATCTGAAAAATATAATTTGGATAACAAAACATACGTAAAATAGTGTAAAGTGTCAATGTTGGTGTGGTTTTGGTGTAAAATCGTTAACGATTCAAAAATTCTTAACTCAATTTTGTTCATGGTCCAAATATTTCTTTTAAGGCTGCCACACCGCCATCAATTTTTATCACATGAAATTGTGTCTCCTACTGTGAAATTGTTACAGTTAAAGTATGCAGTATGCTGTTATTTCATAAAATACCTAAGTAGTTATTCCATAAAATAACTGATCGTGTCCGTTAAAGTGTGTAATATATTATTAATTCGACACTTTAACTAGTTATTCTATTTAATAACTAGGTGTTCCATGAATTAACTGATGAGAGACAATTGCAATAAAAAAGGAGCAATTTATCTAATTTATGCAAGGTATAAATAATGGTATTTATAGAAACGTACTATAAAATCATTTGTTACAACAAGGAGTAAGGACTGCTAAAATGATACTTGGAATTACAAAGAACATTATTCCTAAAACAAATACATTTTTGTTGACACATTGGGTTTCACACGAACAAGTTCTCTTCCTATTGCCTGGAATAGTTCATAAATGCAGTAGGGGTGGAAGGTGAATGTATTTTTTTCTCTTATTCTTTTTTGGAATCAAACCACAATAATGTTTTTATATTTTTTATTACGACGTATCGGTAGCGTTCCACCTACCGTTGTCAAGATTAATTAGAAATTAAGGCTATGGTCCAAAAGTAACTAACCATAACCACGGTTAACCGCTGCGGTTGACGGATGAAACTGAAAAATCTAGTTGTATTCGAGACACAAAACCGGTAAAAATACGAAACCCAGACACACTTCTTCTTTTTTTTGTCTCTATTGGCTTAACTCTATCGAGTTATCTACCCAGTACTATTTATTACTTTTAAATAGCTAGAAAGAAGCTGCACTTTCGTGCATCTGCCTCTGAGACACCACTTCTTCCTGTATCTAAAATGAAATTATATAGTTCTGTTACAGTTTATGGAAAATTTACACAAAAGCGAAGCACTACGCACTGAAGGTTCTCTAAGCTTGTCCTCTACACTTCAAAAAATAATTTCTTTAATATTTGAGTTGTTTTTAAACATGGACAATCAGGCTGCTTTCGTGTTTTACTTTTATTCGTATTATGATTCGTTTATATGTTTTATTTTTCTCTTCGATGGTGGAATGATCTGAAATAATCAGCTAACAAAAATAATAAACAATAATAGTGCATGTCGCGTGACAGCGATGACAGTCGGAACCAGAAGTAACCGGGCTCCTAAGGCTGGTTAAGAGTTTGACAGTTCATTAACCATGTTTCAGGAAACCGTGTTCCAAAAATAACCAGATTTTCAGCAACCACTATTTTTTGGTTACTTTCGGGACGGTAAACTGCGAACCAGTTACTTCCGGACCATAGCCTAAATAACTTTTGGTCCCTATCTGACACAACGAAGAAATTTGACAACTAGACAATCAATAATATGTTGAAATTTAAGACCACAAAACTTCGTTGTCAAATTTTATTAAGGTCCATTCACAGTAGATCATATCTCTGGTAAAATGTGAAATGAAATATTTTATTTTATGACATTCTAACGATATGATAGACTACTAGAAATGTGAAGTGCACATTCCAGGAACGGTTTTTATTGGGATAGCGCTTTTTTCGCTTATTTTGGAAATGCTGTTAATAAAACGCGTTTGTTGTTACTTTTTTGTGTATGATTATTTTCGTTTTCAAAATATGTCTAACTCAGTTTGGTGATTTTGTGTATTGAAGTGTGTATCGATTAACAACTGTTCCAATGATAAATCATGGGAAAACCTGGATAAACACTTATGATGCTATATCCTGATAACGCAGGTAATTGATTATTGGAAATTTCTCTTTCTAACATTGATAACCAAATTTGACTACATTCGGCTGAAATACTAGCAACATATATGTCTGCATTTAGTTGTATTGAAGCACCTTCTTTGAATTTTCTTCTTTCAATATTATTTTTGTCGAATCCCATTGAATTTGATGCCCCTCTTCCCAAGCATGTTTGCAAATACCTGACTTAAAGAACTCCCTATCTTTGATATATTTTTTATGTTCACTCATTCGGACTATCAATGGTCTAGATGTTTCACCTAAATAGAATTGGTCGCATTCACAAGATATCTGATATATGCAATTTTTTGAAGATTGTTCTCCATTTTTTGGTTTAGTTTTTGTTGGTATAGATCTCAACGTATTGTTTGATCTAAAGCTAGTTCTAATATTGAATCGATTACCAATTTTCTCAATTCTTTCTGATAAACCCTTAACATACGTATTGTCAAGTTTTTAAAAATTATGTTAGCTGAATTATTATTATTATTGTTATTATTATGGGGTATTAACAATGAGCCCTTCTCTATATTCTTGATTTCTTTATTTACAAATTCTGCCGGGTAATTATTGGCATTTAAAACATTTTTCAGTGAAGTTTTTTCCTTTGTGAATTTATTATCATCAGAACAAATGATTCTGGCCCTATCGTATAAAGATTTTACTACCCCTTTATTAACGCTTATAGCATGATTTGATACAAAATTCAAATACCTATTAGTGTGTGTTGACTATCATATCGTTAGAATGTCATAAAATAAAATATTTCATTTCACATTTTACCAGAGGTGTGATCTACTATGAATGGCCTCAATAAAATTTGACAACAAAGTTTTGTAGTCTTAAACTTCAAAATATTATTGATTGTCTATTGTCATGTTTTTTTCGTTGTGTCATTTAGGAACCAAAAATTATTTTATTACTAGTAAATCTTGACAACGGTAGCTGGAACGCTACCGAAATGTCGAAATAAAAAATAAAAAACATTATTGCAGTTTGATTCCCAAAAAATAAGAGAAAAAAGAATCACATATCAATAGTAATAATTCCATACTGGCTCACCTACACCTAATCTAACCCTTTATTACCTGTTTCTCTAACTCAGCCTATAGCTAGCCTTTTTCAAAACTGTTAGGTTGAGTATCACTTCACACGTTTGAAGGCCGGTCTAACTACCGCTTTAATCAAGAGAAATTTACTGGCAGATAAGTGACACTTACTAGGTCTGTTCCCGTAGCATGTTCCTAACTGTTATGGACATATTGAGTCTGCGCAGTATCAGAGTTCAGGCTCTGCTGGAACGCTTTATTGATTGAAACTGTTATGGACATATTGAGTCTGCGCAGTATCAATAAAGCGTTCCAGCAGAGCCTGAACTCTGATACTGCGCAGACTCAATATGTCCATAACAGTTAGGAACTTGCTACGGGAACAAACCTACTGTTCCATGCAAAGGTTTCCCTTTAGCGATTCAAATTGCCCTCACTTTTTCTCTTCATGTTATAAAATTTCACATCAAATAAGGTGTGTGCAGAGACTGACATTCAAAAGTTCCGCCATTCTCAAATTCTGCAGCCTTAAACCTTCAAATTCTGGTTACTCGTCTTAAAACGAAGGAATTTTCTTTCACAATGTTTACAAATGAAACGTTACTATTTATTTTGGATATAATCTTGTTATACTTTGTTGTTTTTATGGCTTCAATGTACATTTTATTTTATTGGCCAACCTAATTTTATTGCTTTATCAACGACAGCCCGAGTTTACGACGTTCGGGATTAAATCCACAACTTTCAGCACAAGATCACATGACGGAAGTTGTTGGTGGTTGTAACGGAGTTCATAAATTTATATGTTTTAGTCTATCAATTACTATTTATGGCTGTTATCAAAATATTTTAACGAACAAAATGTCTTCATAATGTTTATTGAAGCTATAAATTATTCTTTAAATCATAACCGTAAATTATTTAAACTATTCATTTGCAGTTTTATATTCACTGTGTATTTCCAGTTAACTTGTTGGGATGAAAATGAATTAATTTGGTAAGTTTTGTGTGTAATTAGGAAAAAAGGAGCAGAAGTCACGTTCACAAAAATGAATGCAAGATAATAAAGGCAATAAAAAACTTTTGTGGGAATAAAAAAAACAACTAGGTGAATTAGCAGAGCAGTGAAATCTAGGTTAACTAATAATTTTTATGCAACTGTACATCATTTGGTAGTCAGATAATGTTGAAACTAAAAAGACAAAATGTAGTTCGTGCCGCATCTCTCTTGCAACTGTTTTTAGGCCAGGCACTGAAACTTTTCACCAGAAAATTTGTTTGTTTAAGATCCGAACTGAAATCATCCTTTACCAACATGTCAACCGGATGAAAATAATATTTAATTTAATAAAAGGTAATTGTATACAAGACAACCTTATCCCAACTTTAGTCAATTTTTGGAAAAAAAACTATTTAAAACGACTGCAGAATGTATTTTCTGTAAGCTTCAGTCAGCGCACAGAGACTCAACTACTTATTTGGAATCAAATAATAATATTTTTCAATAAAAAAAATGAAAAATTAGTAGTGGAACCTCAAAATACGGAGAAAGAAAAGTATTAGAATTAAGATTATCCTGAAAATCTGACAACATCGCAACTATAATGTGATGTTTTAAAGCAGATCATTGGTTAGTTCATCGAGAATAGAAAGGAAGTTGATTGAAGCGGATCATTCGTTAATTTATGTGAAGAGAAAGGAAGATGATTGAATAAGGTACACTGTGTTGAAAAATGGCCGCGTGATTTGAAAAATGGCCGCGTAATTCGAAAAATTGCAAATTCTAAACGCCAGTGGCAAAGTAACTAGAGGCATGCGCCAAAAACGGAGTTGTGTTTGGAGTTACTGAGGGTGTACTCAATATGTTCTTGTAATTTTTATTTGAAAAATCCACAAGGTTGTGTTGTATACAATTACCGAATATATATACAATATATTCGAAATTTTAATTAAACTCATTTTAAATTGAAGAACCTCGAGAAGAATGCATTTCTTCGGATTGCACATCACCTGAAATTGGAATTCGTTGTGTATATATTTGTTTATAGACATTTTTCATGTCTCAAACCCCTTAAGAGCACATTTTTCATTTTTTCTTCTTGTGGTCGTAGATAAAGTTTTGTATGACACTTGTGCGTTAAGTACTTTTGTGTACTCGTTGCGAAAAAGGCACTCGCTACGCTCGTGCCTTGCATTTTCACAACTCGTGCTCAAAAGTATAACTTCACGCACTTGCATCATAAATAGTAGCAGGCATCGGGTTGTAGACTCTATCTTTCACATATCCACACTAAAAAATCTGGAACAGTCAGGTCTGGAGAATTTGGAGCCCATTCTATTGGACCACTCCTACCAATCCAATTATTGCCAAATTGTTGGTTAACAGATTCTCTTGCTATGTTGGGATAATGGGGTGGAGCCCTGTCTTGTGGAAAGTAAACATTTTGGTTTAAAATACCGTTTTGTTCCAACTGGGGATAGAAAAAGTTTTCCAACATATCGGTATAATTATTACCACGACTATATTTTCTGCAAAAAAGAAAGGCCCATATAATTTTACACAAGACACTGCTCACCAAACATTAACTTTAGGAGAATCCCTTTCAAGTTGATGCTTCACTTGTATGTATAGTTTGGCAAGTTTATCTGAAGCTATGCGGCATCGGTAGGAGGCGAGTAAAAACATGGCGCCTATCTGTCAAAAGTACAAATGGCGTACGGTACCTATTTTACCAAGTAAAACTAGAAATACAAAGGTAACTGACAATACCAACGCCACTGGATAAATCAATATCAGTCAATTGACGAAGTGAGAGGGAAGATCTCACGCACGCGCTTGCCAATAAGAAGTCAGCTGGTCGATACAAATCACCAATTATGTAATTCGGAGGGTGTGGTCATTATGGTTTTCGTACAACGCTGCCAGAGCTTCAAAAAGCCCATAGTGAATTTGGAAAAGTGTTCATCTTCAAATATTCATAAATTGAAAAAATAATGTTAATAGAATAAATCCAAGGAAACAAGCACATTATAAAATTAACGTTGAATCATACTTTGAATATTGTTAATAATAAAAAGACCCTTTTCTAATTATTATCACTACATAGTTAGCACTTCAGTTTTTTCATAGTTAAACGTGGCAATGTCGAATGTTTTCGACTCCATTCATCTCACGGTTTCAGATAAACTTGCCAAATATATCTATGTATGTATGTATGTATGTATGTTTGTAGCTGTTTGACTTCTTTAGACTCGATTCTGATCCTTTTAAATGTACAGTAATATAATAGTATAGTAATAAAATAGAAAATTCATGTACCTAATAAAAACAACCTTTGATGTGGTATTATTTAATAGCAGCGATTTACCTCACCCTCTTGTTAAGTTGACCGCAAAATGTGTGCTATTCCAGACTTGTGTATTTATTTGTAAACTCGAACGAAACGGGAGTTTAGTCTCCGTTTTAAGGCATACATATACTACGCGTACGTACGTGTCTCACTCGCGAACATATGTTCTTTTAGTATAGTCTAAACAAACGGCGACATGCTCAATCTTCCATTATGCACATCTGGATGGTTTTTTCTTTCGAGGTTAGCTTATATGCGATCTATATTTTCTTTTGAATATTATAATTTCAACGACCACCCGCAAAAGAAATAGCAATAAAAGTTACTTGTTTTCTAGGAACTGTCAAATTACTTATAATTTAATTACTTCATTATAGCTAATATAAGTGTTTTGGTTATGTTACAATAAAGTGCTATCGAACTTGCGGTTACCGATTACATTATACAGGGCTGCCCAAGCAATATTTTAAATAGGAAATTTAGTTTGTGCATGAAAGAATGGCAGTTTACAAAAATTGTTTTAGGGTCTCTAATAGTAAAACATTTTGAGAACGTAGATACTGAATGCAAGTTGCTTAAAATTCATGTTACTGATAGTTAATAATTGATAATTTTTTCCTCAGTCATTGTGCAAAACTCGTGAATTTTAACAATAATTTTTATACTTCCATATATCAACAGTAATAGGTATAGTTTTTTCCACGATCTTATAGAAACTGACCAACGTCTAGGTGGTCACGCAGCATGGCTTCCCGAAGATGAACGATAGGCGCCAACGTTGTCAAATTTAGTAGTAACATAACAATATTGAAGTAATTATGTAAATATCAGAAAATAAGAAATAGAAAACGAAAAAAAAGAACAAGAAAACCCAGGCCCAAACCCGGTTGATCAAAGTGTAACTAAGTATAAAAATATCAGAAAATAAGAAATAGAAAACTAAAAAAAAACAAGAAAACCCAGGCCCAAACCCGGTTGATCACAGTGTAACTATGAATAAAAATATCAAAAAATAAAAAATAAAAAACTGAAAACAAAACAAAAAAACCAAGGTCCTAACCGAGTTCCGAACCTACAACCTCTGAGTTGTAAGCTCAGTACCCTACCAACTGTGCCAATCTGCTCACATTCAGTCACATCGGATAAAAGGTTGAGGGCTGCTTGGACGCAAGCGCTCAACTACTAAATTTGGGGAGTGCCGAGGTTCAATAAATTAAATTTGACAACGTTGGTGCCTAGTCGGAAAAATAAGCTCTCGTTCGGCAGCCATGCACCTAGATGCTAGTTAGAAACTGACCTCACCTGAGATGTGATAATGACATGCAATAAAGCCATGAAAGTATTAGCACTGAAAGGGTCAAATTTATTTTGTTGGCGAATAATAAATTATTACTTAAAAACTCCATAAGACTTTTGGGTCATTCTTATCATACTTTTTTTTCATGAGGTATAGTACTGCTCTGCGCGGTAAATCCGAAAAGATTTAAGGTTTTATTGCATCTCAAGCCTAAGTCAAGTCAAGTCATTTTAATAGATCGTAAAAAGAACCATACCTTCAAATTTTAAACAACGGGCATTCGCAGTTTACTTATAAACTTGCAGTTTTTCAATGTACGCAGCCATTTTTTCAGAACTGTATACCTTCTTGAATCAGTTTCCTTGCCCTTCCTGATAAATTAACGGTCTACAAACGTCATATTATAACTGTGATGTTGTCAATTTGTGAGAATAATCTTATTTCTAATACTTTCCTCTCCTGGTATTTTTAGGTTTCACTACAACTTTTTTGTTTTTATTTCACATTGTTAGATGTACACTTTACTCTATGTCGGTTGGTCAAGAAGCATTCATTCATTCAAACGTTTGGTTTGTGCTCAGCAACCCAGGCTCAAGAACTGAATGTCTGTACCATTTCTCATGTTATCTACTCCCATTTCAGAAGCTTGACTAGTTTGACCGGAGGGATTTTCAGAAGTTGTGATAGTTGTATTATTTCCTCTCCGACGAGTTCTCACAGAAGCAGGGTATGTGAGTAGGTGTTTTATCGTAGAGCTCACATTTTCTGTACATAGGCTTACTAACTCTGCCCCTTTTCGTGCAGATGCTTTCTCATGGTAAAAGTGTCGTCACCAGGTGGGTTACTTTATTCAGATTACTTTCACCCAGTTTCAACAGCCAGGATGACTATGTCTACCTTATTCAGTAAACACTTTGTATGGAGGTGTCCTTATATCATCATTCATGTGCGTTTGTGTTCCCTAACTAGTCAGTTCTCGATTGGTCTAGAAGCGATATATGTTGAATTTGTAAACATATAAATTACATATTTCGCAGAATTTCATTCACCCAGCACCCCTATTCACTTCCTATCCCTCCATATTTAACGTTATACAGTATAAAAGTAACAACTTTTTTGAAATTATTTTGCATAGGCCTGGCAAACTTTTGACCCAGTTGAATGATTTGGCATTTTGATCATACATTATTATAGTGAGACAGAACTCTCTGAAATGATGACGCAATTGCTTTTGATTGGTTGGTTTTATCTATACCTATGCGCGATCGGGTACTCACTAGTGTAGTTCTTATGTGATCCCATTCTAATTTAATTGGTATTAGACTTTGAACTTTGAAGATAAAGCTAGCAATAAAACAATCAAAATTATACAAACTACGGAATGTATGAAAAAGTGTACGAAATATCATTCTTGGAAAACAATCCAACAGATTTATTTATATTTCAATCTTCTAAACGTAACAACTCTGCAACCTACGAAATTGACCAGATGTGGGTTCTCTGGTGGACCCCTTTTCTCTTCCCCGCCTGGGATCGGCCTATCCCAAGTTAGACACTTGCCCATTTGATACAAAAAAATAGCAGTTTAACAACGAAAGCCAAAAACACAACGCAAACACCAAAATTGTGCTCTTCAATTCAAGAGAAAAGTAAACTCTAACTCACTCTCTTACGGTTGCACAAAGCAAGCTTCATACGCAAAGCGAAGACGTATATCTTATATCTGTAAAAAGTGCGGTATTTTAAGACTCTCTCTAACGTGCTTACAAAGCAGAAAAGTGCGATATCGCAATTCTCTCTCTCTTTCGATGTCTCTCTCTAAAGCCCGGTTCTGACGGTGCAATTTCGTCTCTGCAACTCGATCGCGGCGACAAAATTGCATGCAGTTTAGGTGTTCCTACCGTACAACTTATCAATGCAGTCGAGTTGCACCAAAATAGAACTGGTTCTAATTTTATGCCATAAGTTGCAGCAACTTGGAAAATTTTTTAGGGACTTTTTTTACGCAAACCTAAAACTTCTGTTGGTATAAGTAGATGAAATCTCAGTTACGAGATTATCTTTGTATCTGTGCTTTGTATGTTATTTATTTCTCCATGTTATGTGATTAGATTCTTTATTCTCCTAAAAAACTGTTGCTTTTGTGGATTGTGTATGAAGAATTAAAATTAAATAAATAAGAATGAGTCAGTATTGGGATAGAAACTCGACAAAAAACTTGATAGCAGTTTATGAAACGCAGGTAAATCTGTATAAAACAAATCACATCAAATAAAAATTAAAAAACTCCATGAATGAGATTTAAAAAGATTTGTTTGAAAATGGTTATGATGTTCCCGTTGAGAAAACTAATGAAAAAATTCACCATATAAGAACCCAATTTATAACTATTTTGAATATTGGCAACAATATAGTATTTCCCTAAGAAATTACTGCAATAATGCAATTAAGTTGCCTCGATGAATTGCCCCGTCAGAACCGGGCTTAACGTGCTTCAGTGTATTATTTTAAGGTTTAACGGTTCCACACCAATAATCTACATATCTTGACTTTCATGAGCTGTATCGCCTAGAAGACTTGAAATTTCTCGAAGCAGAAGAAATATCGAAAAGTGTTTCATCATTTCCGTTCTGTTTCCGTTTCCAAAAAAGTGTACAAAAAGGTCGAGCTTACTTCTAATTGTTTAGCTCTGTTAAGAAAAATGGACGGGTGTTTGAAAGGTTCTCAATAAGATGAGGTTATTGTTTGGGAAAAGTATTATTGAGGCATCATAGATTTGTGAACTTAATTACTCTATCAATACGCAATAAGCAGCATTGCTGTCGCTCCTTCTCAATTCCATGTTCCTGCTTTTTCAGCTAAAATAACCATTTCGTCCTTGAGAATAAACTTCTTCAATTGCATGTTTACCTTACACAGTTTCCTATTTACTCCTGCTGATTTACCCCCACCATTCCTCCAACTTGCTTCTCTATGCTCAATATGGCACAATTTAAAATGCTACTTATTTCCTTATCCTAGTGTACGAAATATATCTTGTTCGTTTTGTTCGGTGAAATTCCTGCTTTGATCCGGAAATTTCTTGGAACTAACGAAGTTATTACACAAGGAACAATTTTCAAAGCGTTTTTTCTTAAACCTGCATGTTTACTTTTTCTCCACGTGACTGACCGATATGTCTTTCGAAGAAATATTTCAATATAAAATACTTATTTGAAGTATCTGGTCTGTCAAAGTTAAAGCAAAATTCGCATATATTGCACATTTTTGAAGTGAGACTGAATTCTTCATAAAACTTTTAGTATACCTACATATATATATATATACAGCAGATGTAGATATGTAACAGATACATCTAATATAAAATTGCATATATCCCGTTAGAAATGGCATTATATATGTGAAAAGTTTTGTATTGACTGACTTTAGTGCTTTTTAAGTTTCAACTTTCAACTAGGTCTGTCAGTTTGAAGTTGGCTGTAAGAATTTAAAAAGTCGTAGGTCTACATATGTCTGGATGATAATTTTTTGAAATAAGATACAAATAGAGAAATCATTTTTAAAAACAATATCATAGTTAGTACAGGCGATGAAGTTAGAAAAGTGAAAATTTGCACACAAAAAATAACAAAAAATTTGGGCGTTGATGAAAAAATTGAAAAAAAGGTAGAACGTGTCGCGGGACACACGGTAGGAACTTTAGTTCCTTTTAAGCAAAAATTATGTAATACATCTGACGTTATAGATAAACAATTTCCATATTCTTTGGTGGTAGAGTAGTAAGCACACCAGACTCTCACGCGGTAGACCCGGGTTCGATTCCCCGCGAGGAATTTTTTTTTATTGTTAATTTTATTTTTAAATAATCATTCTGCTTGATATTAATAACGACAACAGGTAGACGTTTGAAATATTTAGCAGAATATTCATTATTATAGATAATGGTACAGTACCCTTCATGAGGGAGTCCGACTGGCAACATCTACTTACAACAGGATCGTATATTTAAAAAGGGAAACCGTAGCATTATACAAATTGGACATTCAAGAACCACAAAATTAGTGGAAACATAAAATTGAATTGTTAAATTTTTAATTTGAAGTTATGTTACAGTTTATAGAAATTTTTATTTTCTAGATTTTTTCCTAAGTGTGGCGTAGAAAAAATATGCTGCTCGACTCGTGTGGATTGTCCATATCGCACTTAAACGATTGAGCACTCGGCCTACGGCGTCGTGCTCCATCTTCGTCCTCGTGCGATATGGCCATCATATCCACACTAGTTGCACAAACTACAATTTCTTTCAAAATATGCCCTTTTACATTTAAAAACTACCTGCCAAATGTCAAATCAATTTATCCATCCATTTTAAAGTTATCGAATTAAAACATTCAAGTTTTCAAAATTTCAACACCCTGTATTTCGAAAAGTAGCTAGACCCCTTAATCGCGCAAAAAAAATTATGGAAATAATAGTAAAAATTTATCCGAACAAATTCAAGTAGATCACTAGCACTGCGAATACCAGCTTTGCATAGAATTTCAATCTAGCATCGGTGGTTCAGTGGTTAGAATGCTCGCATTGCACGCGGGCGGCCCGGGTTCGAATCCTGGCAGGAGCATATTATTATGAATCGCTGCTTCGTAAGCGAGAGAGAGACTAAGGAGGCACAGGCACGCAAGCAAGGCACATAACGAAGCAACGTAACATAACGTAGCGTAACGTAACGCGTAACGGTCAGATCTTTGATAGGGTATAAAATTACCTACAATTTTGACGCCTTCAATTTTTTTGTACAATCGAATCTTAAAAAGTTATGGACGAAAAACTGTACTTCAAGCTATGCTTGCAAGCTGCATCGCAAGCTCGAACGGAATCTTCTCACAAATCTAGGAAAGTAGTCTATACTACATATACTTCCGTTTGCGAAAGTAAAATCTCTGGTGGAAATCTTTTCCATTTCACGACAACTTTCGGCTTAAATTCCCCGATCTAATGCCTTCAGTTGCTGATAAATTGTTTGGACATGACCAGCCCTATATTATTTGTTTTATTTGGCTGCTGATTCACTGCAGCTTGTTAAAGCTTGGAAGTACTGGAGACAGATAATTAGGTTATCCGCGTAAAAATTACACTCCATGAAAGCTGGAAGCTGAATATAGTAGAGGACACCTTTCTTCATCTGATACCTTGAGGTTGAACAGTTTTTGGACAAAAATAGTATGGTGCTATTGAAACTGTATTGGGATAGCTTTTGAATAATGGATTTCCTAGAAATGGTAACAATATCAAATATAGTAAATTATTTATTGCAAATTATATATCTAATTAAAGAAGTACATACATCTGAAGACCTGATTGAGTATCACTGTGCGTGCACATTGCTCGCCAGAGTCAGATTCAGGAAATATGCAGCCGGAATTGACAGTTAACATCAATGGGGATGGCCCCAGTGGCGGCGGTCCACTGAATTACAGCATTCCTCGAATTGCAGAACAGTCAGCTCTATAAGATCTGCTAATTCTGCATTTTCTGATTGATAGTAATAGGGTTATCATCGTTCAAGACACCGAGAAGTGTCGACTCCCCGAATTTCTGACATATAGGTCTTCCCTTTATCCCCGAGCATAGTTTGGCACTTTGCACAAAGTGGTGTCGGGTACTTGCTCAGTTTGTTCAGTGGAATAGCCCATACATATTTCCGCTACAGTTTACACTTGAATTTGATAATTAGACAAATTCAACAAAATCTGAGTTAAGAAGAAATCTGGAGAAATTCTTCACCAAAATAAGAAGCATTTTCAGCTAGGTACTTACAAAGTTTTGACTTAAACATTATACCAACCATTTCCTGAAAGCCTAGTTGTATGATTGTAGAAGATGAATTTCTGATATGCAGCAAAATCCTATCCAATCGTCATTGATGAGTGCATAAATGAAAATAAATTAAAATGAAAGAAAACCTACCTATTTCGTGTTTCTCATCCATATTTCTACTCCTTGTACCTACGTATACATTAGTATGAAAGATAACAAGCTATACATGCGGAGAAAACAAAAATAATTTGCTTGTTTCTCAGGAGCATTTTTTGTCAAGGCTCACCTCCCATTCCTTTACCGTTACAGCAGGAGCCACGGAGAGGTTGTACTGAGAAGTAATCTATATTTTGACGAACCAGAGTGCATAGAAAAGCTCGTTGAAACGGTATAGCTACTTCCACAATTATTATTAATTGAAGTCAGAATTTATGCTTTGAATTATGTATACCTATTTATACAATTCACCTGTTCTAGACTATATTAGCAAATTCTTTGAATTTGCTTTATTCTACCAATAGAGGTCTATTGCATTTGAGCTTTCCGAACCCAACAGCGGAGTGAACGTGCCGAACTTTATTAACTAAATACGTATTTTTAATGTAAAAATGATATGATTTCCTTGATAATAAAAATTGTCCTTGATTCAGGGAGATAAATTGTATAGTTCTTAAAAAAATGTCATTCAAATATTTTATCTCCAACAAACAACTTAATATTAATCAACAAATCATTCATATGAATTCTCTCGACTTTAGACACACATTAAAGCCTCCACTGTGCAATAAGTCTTTCTTAATAATCTGAGAATGTCAGTGACATAGTCTCTTAATACGATTCGAGATTGTACACAACTATAATATGTCGTGTTTTATGAGGCTTTTAGTGACTTTTCCACATCATTCTTCAGACCCTTACTGTGTCACTAACAGTCGTGAAATACGTTATACGTTTGGATTTTATAGTGACATGTATGTTGACCTTGGACAAGTATGATGAACATTTTAGATATTTGCACGGGAAAAACGCTGATTTTGAAACAAAAAAGATCACAAAATTTATGTTAAAACCGGCAGTAAATGAAAGAAGTAGGTACACCGTACTTATTGTACTTACAATGTTTTTATGTAGTATAAGATAAAATTTTCTTTGGTGAAAATGAAAGATCTGTCTACACCAGCCGTCACTCTCACTAGTATTTCCGCAATAAGCTCTTTATTAATGTTAGTTAATGTCGCTAAACTGCTTTCCAGCAGAAATTATCCTTTTGTGATCAAGCTTTATACCATGGTAAGTTGTTAGTTAAACAAGTTTGAAGTTCTATTGCTATCCGACAGAAAACGACCATATTAATCAAATTTGTTTTGTTTTTGCATTATAACTACCTCTTTTCTGGTGCTTAGTTTAAACTAAATTTACTGTTTGGACACTCACTTTGTGGAATCAACTTATATTTATCACTTTTATAAGTCAAACCAACAACGGGGTGGTAGGGTTATTTTGTTGAATATTTTGTACTATAAAAATTGCATTTACCACTTCAACCTTATTGTTAAAAGACTCTTCGATATAACCGTCAGCAACTTTTGATGACTTCCATCTACCATGCCTCTTTAAACTAATTATGTCGGCACGAGAGTCAACCAATATTGTTGCAGAAAACCGACGAAAGAAGTGACCAGTATATTCTGCCTAATTTACCAAGTTAACTATTTCAGACATTTTTCTAAATTGATGGATTCCTACCACTTGTCTACAACCCTTTCGATTTGATAATTAAAGAAAAATCGGTCACTGTTCATATTTTCTGGTCTTAACGAAACACACTTTCGATTAACATTCAAGTTAATCTGATTAATTACAAATGATGTTGGTTTGGTGGTCTTCGAATCAGATATGCTAATTAAAAGCTCAGATTCTAGGTCTTCTGCATCGTGTAGAGTTATTCGGACTAACTTATCCATTCTTCAAGGCACAAAAATACCAAATATTAAAGCCACCTAAAAAAATAAATAAATGTGTGATATAAATAGAATTTAAAACCTTGTAAATCACTTAACCACTAAATTCTCTTTATCTGGAGGTTCCTGGATACATTTTCCAATTTCTTCCTTCGTTAAAATCTTAAGATTTCTTTGCGATTACCGTTTCAATGAAAAACGAAGTTTTGAACATATGCATATATCTATACATTGTAAAGATGTACAGCTTCCTGCTAACAAATTGACATTTTAGTGAAGGGTGTTATGAATATAATACGCCGAATCCGGTCTATAAGTGATATTGTCCTTTCGAATTGCAAACTAAAATGGTTGGTTTTATCTTACAGATAGGTATAGGTACCAACCCCGCTTAACTTTACAGTGCAATTAAATGTTCTTCACGGCATATAACCAGGTAAATAGTTGTTGCTTCCTAGTGAACGGTCTTTTTCCTTCGATTTTCAAAATCTCTGACTATTACCTTTGACATCTATCGGAGAAATGAATTCATATTATAAATAAGCTAAGTAGAAGTAAAATCAGAGTGATAATTAAATACGTGTTATCTTCAACATGTCAACCCTTATATCAACATTGAATAATTGGCCCATAATGTTAAAGATTTGATCTTTAAACAAAAGTCTAGGAAGTATGTCAGTACAGAATTTCCTGAGGAAAAACTCGTGTTTTTACTCTTGCAATAGTCCATTAAACGTTCATATGCATATTCGTTTTTTCCTCTTGATTTCTTTGGCAATAATTCTAATAAAGCAGTATTCAATGCAGCAACCAGCTCTGGAGAAGTCCCAGTGATGGAAAATTCATCATCACTGATCCATGTCACTTCCAAGAACACCAGCAATTGAATTTATATGCGTTAAGTTTGACAATTCAACCTTAATTCATTCCCAGGTAACTATATTACGAATTTCAAAGCACCATTCATTTGCAAATAAGATTATTTGCGATTTTTTTAGAATTAATTGGTATCTGTCGAAGTTTAAACGATTTGCGAAAAAATTCCACATTCCTGCACTCTTCACAGTCGTCGGACTCTTCACAGTCGTCAAGGAATATTATGCTTTTCCTACTCTGTAAACAATATACTATTTGAGTTAACTGTATAAACCCTCACTTCGTGGAATCTACTCATCATATGGTTTTAAATGAAACTAACTGTTTTTAAATGACTCCACAATATATT
>CAJUYH010003465.1:0-32410 GCA_910591685.1 Galerucella tenella | reverse complement strand
TTTGTTAAGTACAAACGAGCTGCAAGGCACATGTAATGATAGCTACGGCTCTTTCCATTGTGATGAACTTTGAATCATCGGAAAATGTCATTTTTTTTTTGCCGAGTTATGGAACAATTCGTCCGCCCACTTACAAGTTAATGTATAGACAGCAGAATTCCCACAGGCAGAGCAGCAGCTGAAATGAGGAGACTTTTAGGTCCCATTATCTCGATAACTATCAACAGCATTCCTACATGTAGAGCAGCGGCTGAAATGAGGAGAATTTTAGGTCTCATTATCTCGATAACTATCGAGTTTCGAAAAAAATGATGAGGACTATTTCTATAGATAGATAATAAGACGATCTTCATTTTTTATTTCAGAAAAAATGTTCTAATTCGCATATTGAGCCAGATATTAGATAGAAACCCGTTTTCCAGGGTTTAGGGTGCCGTTCCCCCTCCCCCTTCCGTAAACTCAATCGCGTTAAGTTTTTTCTCGTTTAAAAACACCTGCAGTGATCTACCAATTGAGCCCAAAGTGGAGTATTCAGGGACTTTTCAGGAGCTTTGTCCTTTCATTTACTGGACTATGTACATACTACTTACACTCTTTTGATAATAAAATTTTAGATGCTTAGGCATATTTTGAAATCGGCAGGTGACGATTTTTTTTGTAGCTTAGTGATTCGCTCAAATTTCCAAGTCACGCCCAAACCGTCAGATTATTAAAGGGATTTTGTTTTCTGCATGTTATTACCTCCCCAATTTTTTTTAGGATCGATTTTTTTTACTAATCTGATCGACTGTCCTAGACCTACGCCACTATATTGGAGGGACCCTACTTGGTAAAAGTACTAATTCTAGTACAAAGATTCTTCCCTAATATTTAACTGCTCAGTTCAGATCACATACAAAATCCCCACTTGGGCTCCCCTACTACAAGTCCCCAGTAGGTCATGGCTTGACGCACGTGTTGTGTTGAATTCATGGAAGAAATTAATTTCTCAGTTGAAAGTTGGTCATTCTTAGTATCTTGCATCTGAACACCTACACTACATTTCATGGTTCTGTAATTAGTTTTTCTACTTCCATGAATCCACCTTTTTTTTCTCTCCATTACAGAATAATTACAATTTTCAAGAAGTATGATGGAACAACTTGCACAATTTGTGATTGTTTTGTGTTATGGCTAATCTTAGGGTAGTATTAACATATTGATGTCAGATCTTTCGTTTTTTTTTTAAATATAATGAACTTTGTTATCTCAAGTGGATCACCCTATATATATTTTCATTTTTAAAATAAGTTATACCAAATATTTTTCATGCAATGTTCCTATACATAATTACCACAATTTGAGAGTTATAGATAAATGTATGTTATTTTGTTGATTGATATCAATCAACAGTTATATCCAGAGAACTTCAAATAATACATTATATCGCACCTCTAGAAGAACAATGACGCAAGTGTAAAAATTTCGAAAATTCAGTTAAATATGGCAAACGTGTCATTATTTCCAATGGTACAATGACTTAATTGTAGTACGCACCGGTGTGCTATAGGGAAGGTGCGTCGTTGTTCCATTTGTATAAATAGGTTACCTTCTTTTGGAGCAACCTCGACGTAACCTTCAATTGTGTTTTGAGCCCGGACCAATACGCACGTGTTTTGTTAGTACAACGACGTAATTGTAAATTGTGACATTATTGATCTATAGTACAAAGGGTTTTTGCACGACTTCAACTGGAATAACGACGTAAGTGCCCTACGCAGAATGAGGAGATGCGGTCTATAGCGCTATTGAAAAGTCGATCAAGAAGGCGAAAAAGTCAGGACCTATATACGTACCTGATCAGTACGTTTCTTTAATAAGATCTGCAAAGAAAAAAGGGAATCCTTTTATTGTAAAAGAAATGAGCTTCGGAGATTTTATGGATTTGAAGCTGCTAAGTGATGAGATGGCCTTCAATCACTCAAAAAATGTAAACGGTGATCAGATTAAGTTGTCGGATATTAAAATGATGCGTTTTGAAAAAGGTCATGATTACTACTTCTACAAAACAAGCTATGATGATTCGAGCTGGAAACTTTTGTCTAAATTAAAACTGTCAGTAGACGTTCGTCTGGAGCAAGGGGTATAAAAAATATATGCTTGAAGCCCGCATACAATTCGAAATTGCCAATAAGTACAAATAAAAAGGCAGATATACAAAGTTTAATAAACAGTAACATAGTTCCTAGATTTTATGAACCATTTTTCAGTACCGATTTCTAAGTTGTGAGAGTTGTATTTGGTATTACTCATCTACTTTTCTCAAGTTTTTGTTATACATATTTTTTTATACTTATTTTCCCAACAGGCTACCTTCCCGAAGCAATAAGTTTTGTGAAACATGGGTTCCAATAAATAAATTTTTATACTAAATTGTGTCATAATTCCACGAATATTGAAAGGCGCAGTGGAACAATGACGCAAATGGAAGGTCATTGACTTCTAAAAGCTGTAACTGTTAATTTTTTCGGAAATTTCTGGAAATTAAATGCTTCATCTGGAAGTAGAATACATTTTCTGTTCATCATAGCTTTCTTGTTTTTTTGAAAATTTACTGTTGCTCTGTTAATCAATAATTAGGAATAAAAAAACTTCAATCGTCAATTCTGAGGAATTGCTTTTTTCGCACTTGAGTCATTGTTGTTCTAGGGATGCGATATTAATAATGATTGAATGATATTCAATATTTATGTCCAACTGACATCTTATAACAATGAAAACTACAACTGAAAACAAACCTTTAGATATTTGTGTTATGCTAGAAAATATAAACTTGAATGCTATCAGATATCTAGTGAATATATAACTTTAGAAATCATAAAGTAACTGCCCAATATGTTTACTTTCATACAACGTGAATTTATCTATCACTGTAATTGTGGCATTATAACTATTCAGTACCTATACTTCTTGTAGTTTTGAAAATAAAAAAATATAAGTATAGGATAACACAAAGTTCAAAGTATTTCTAGAAAAACGGAAGATCAAAAAATAAATGTAAATGCTACCAAAAAACATCTTCTTATTGAGATAACCTTTGTGAATGAATAATAAAACCCAAAAAAATGTTAATAATTATCATAATTTAATAGGTAACAACTAAATAAATGCAATCAAAAATTATTCTTGAGAATGTGACCACTTATTATGTCCTTCATAGTTTTCAATTATAAGTGATTTACACCTTCTTATTTTTACATTTATACTCTCATTTTCTCCTTTTACAGACAATATTTCTATTCTAGCCACTGTTAACAGATCAGGATTGTTAATAGTTACACCTTTAATTATGTCGATTTCATCTCCTTCTCTAACACCAATACTTTTCTTGGGTATTTTTTCACCGTTGACTCGTATCTTACTTTCATAAAACATCACTTCTAATTTATTTCTAGAAATACCGAGTCCAGCTTTTAACAAAGTATCTACTCGCATAGAAGGAACATGTAGTGTCATAGTTTTGGTATGCTTATCTTTGAAGTCATTAAAAATATCTTCGTCTTTAGTTTCATCACTTTCTGTTTCGGAGACCCGTTGAGGTATTTTGCTCTTGTTTCCTTTACTTTTATATCTAGTAAACTGAACAGGACAATTAGCAGTTATTTCTAAAAATAATGTTCCTGGTAAATGTTGCTTTACAATGTTACCTCTCAATAATTGCAGTACTTTCCTTGTACACATTCTTCGAATGAGGAAGGACATAATCAACACAATATATTTTATGTAATTCTACCATAACCATAGAATAATACTTATATACTGAAAAATATGTTTTTTTTTTTCACAAAATCACAAATAAGATGGGGTAAAACCGTCTTCTTTTACGTCACTATGACTGGTCTCTCACCCGACAAGACTATACATCCAGGGTTTCTATTTTACCGCAGCTAATCCTGGCGCCATTTATTTATTGCAACATAGACAATGAATGAACTCTGTGCATATCTGTAAGCAAATTTATAACTTTCTATGAGCATAGACAGTCTGCGGTTCTGCGCTTCCTATTTATAGTTCCTGTTGCTTACAGTAACTCCAGACACAGCACCTGTGCTTTGACTCCAGAGCCCGCTCTAGCCATATTCAGCCATTCTGTGAATGTATGTAAATCTAGAACATAGATGCCATAGACAAAATTGTATTTCTCTATGATAGATGCATACCTATTATGTTTCTGCAACTTGACAATTTATGTGCAATAACACATTATATTATATATAATCTTAATGCGGCCGTCCAGTTGGATAATGTGAAAACGTTACCCTACCCATTTGAAGTCGAATGTAAATTTTACAATATGGCGCTGGTTTAAACAAGTTCGCACATGCGCTTATAATACCTATTACTAATCAGCTCACATTCAGTCACATAGCACAGATTATATATAGTTGAAATAATACCCTTCTTGGTGTGCGTCATCGATTGTTAATCTCCTTCTATCACATTACGTAGGAAGAAATGGAAAAAAAAGGCAGGTCGGTGATTAATCCTAATAAAAATATCACAATAATGAACCGTTTGAATGTTTTACAAACGTTAACCCTAATCTTTGACTTACAAAAATTTGATTGGTTGATTGGTGCCAGCGCAACCTATCAATCGCGAGGTTAAAGTACTATTGGTACTATGAAGGCGTAACTTTCGTAGCGGCAATTTGTCTCACGTCTTTTTCTACTGTCACACTGACAGTTCTTGTCAGGTGTGTACTTTGTTGCTTACGGTCAATTATTATTTATGAGAAGTGAATATTAATCTTATTGTTATATTTATCTAACTAATACAAAAATATGCCTAGATACACAAAACAACATCAGCATTTTGAAAGTTCTGAAGTATTATCAGTTAGAAAAAGAAGCTGGTGATAATTAATTTCATAGCCTTCTCGGCTTTGGCTTAATACGATCCTGATGATTTTATTTATCAAATTTAAGGTTAGCTAAATGTCAAAATGGCAAATAAAATACACGACATACCGAAAACCCGGATCATGGAGACCCTCCATGACCCGGATATACGTCACAATAGATGACGCACACCAAGAAGGGTATTATTTTAACATATTATAATCTGTAGTTAGGCTGCTTGAACGCATGCGCACCTCAACTACTAAATTTGACGTGGTGGGAGGAATCTGTCGGGAAAGTAAGCTCTCGTGGTTTCGTTAAGTAAAGGAAGAAAAACTACAGCTTGGCAACATCAGAATATTTTGTTTTGCAACGTCATCGTCTTTTTATCGTAAATAAACTCGGCATCTCAGCCTCAAGACTTTTTGTGCTCGTAGTTGTATCGTTCATGTGAAGAGACCAGTAGACCTTATCAGGCCCAACAGTCTTTTCACTAGGTCATTTTTGGAGAAGTCCTTCCTTGGAAACTCTAGTTAGTCAGAGTATCCCAGGGTTTCTTCACCAGGAGTTTGCTGTGTTCCAGTTTTGGCACATTTCTCCAGTACGACTGATGTTTAGATTGAATCCTCCGAGATGTACAGCCACCTGCAGAAGTTTTTGATCCTGGTTCAGGACCAGTAAATGCATTTCCAGAGCTAGGATATCTTTCATTGCCTACAATACCCTTGAGCCTCGGGACCCACTTAGGAGTAACTCTATTATATACAAAAGAAGTAGCACACTGACAAAAAGCTGTCAATGATCAATGATTCATTACCATTAATTTTCAATAATAGAGGGCCAACTGCACCGTTTCTTCTTCTAAGTAATACTTTTATAAGTGAAACTTCATTCATTGAGTAAAACTTGTGTACCGTGTCTTATATTTAGGTAAGTCGATTAAAGAGTAAAGACATGATGTAGACAGGCGGACAGGGATTTTTATTTTGGTGAAAATTGGAATGTGACACTAAATTCTGATAATGAGAATGACAATTATATAAAAGGTAGAACGTGTCGCGGGACACGCGGTAGGAACTTTAGTTCATTTTAAGCAAAAGTTATGTAATACATCTGACGTTATAGATAAACAATTTACATATTCTTTGGTGGTTGAGTAGTAAGCACACCAGACTCTCACGCGGTAAACCCGGGTTCGATTCCCCGCGAGGAATTTTTTTTATTGTTAATTTTATTTTTAAATAATCATTCTGCTTGATATTAATAACGACAACAGGTAGACGTTTGAAATATTTAGCAGACTATTCATTATTATAGATAATGGTGCGGTACCCTCCATGAGGGAGTCCGACTGGCAACATCTACTTATAACAGCATCGTATATTTAAAAGAGGAAACCGTATCACTATACAAATTGGACATTCGATTACCACAAAATTAGTGGAAACGTGGAAAGTTAAATTTTTAATTTGAATTTATATTACAGTTTATAGAAATTTTAATTTTCTAGATTTTTTCCTAAGTGGGTCGTAGAAAAAATATGCTGCTCGACTCGTGTGGATTGTCCATATCGCACTTTTACGATTGATCGTCCTCGTGCGATATGGCCATCATATCCACACTAGTTGCACAAACTACAATTTTTTTCAAAATATGCCCTTTTACATTTAAAAACTACCTGCCAAATATCAAATCAATTTATCCATCCATTTTAAAGTTATCGAATTAAAACATTCAAGTTTTCAAAATTTCAACACCCTGTATTTCGAAAAGTAGCTAGACCCCTTAATCGCGCAAAAAAAAATTATGGAAATAATAGTAAAAATTAATCCGAACAAATTCAAGTAGATCACTAGCACTGCGAATACCAGCTTTGCATAGAATTTCAATATAGCATCGGTGGTTCAGTGGTTAGAATGCTCGCATTGCGCGCGGGCGGCCCGGGTTCGAATCCGGGTAGGAGCATATTTATTATTATGAATCGCTGCTTCGTAAACGAGAGAGACACTAAGGAGGCACAAGCACGCAAAAGCAAGGAACATAACGAAGCAATGTAACATAACGTAACGCGTAACGGTCAGATCTTTTGCGTCGCGACCCCTGGTCGCTCAAACATAACCTGGCGTAAAGAACTAAAGTTCCAAAAAATATAAACAATAGGTGCTTTCGATTATTCACTTTTGGCAGCTAGTAGCAGCTCGTAGCGACTGAATTCCGTTCGTTTATTACCGGGCGTGACGCCTAGTCTTACCTTGTGATCGCACTGCTGGTCTCTTCACATAAACGGCACAAACAAGTGCACAAAAAGCATGAAGGATTTGACGGTGAATATAGAATAACATAACAAAAAAAGATAAATGAACTACACATTCTTCACTTTACTTGAATTTGGCAATATTTGTATAGCAGTTAGTTCTTTTTTGTTGTTTGCATAGACGTTAATCAAAGAATGAAAAAATGGAGATAAGGTAGGATGCTCCACTTTCAAACAGCAGCGCACTATAGGCTTCACTAAGGCGAAAGTCAGGGCCGGAGCTTGAGTTGGAAAGGCCCCGGGGCAAAAGACAATTTGGGGCCTTATATTAAAATCACTTGTTATGATAATATCGTATAAATATTGAGTAAGAACGACAGTTTTCTGTTGATGACGATATTTATTGTTCACAACTTGTAGAAACAGTTATTATAATCTGCAGGCAATATCCTACATGTACATGTGTAAACACTTTTTTCTAGATTTTACAGAATAAAATTTGTTTATTACCTTATTAAAGTCAATCTTGCGCGCTCTTTGATTTTCAATGGACAGTAGCGCTACATTACTAAGTCTATTTTGTCTATTTTTGATTAACTTTAATTAAGAGAAAGTCCGTTCAGCTTTCGCAGTAGTGACAGGGACAGTTAGAAACATCAGAAGTGCTGTGCACACATCTGGATAACTGGACGACAATGACACATTTTGAATTATCAAGAAACGGGCTAGCTCTTTGACATCTTCCATTGAATTGATTTCGTTTGAAAATGTTTACCATACAGAAAGCAACTGAGAGTTAAAGGAAAGTGACACACCATTCGAAAAGGTTTTGGAAAACAAATCAGCTTCTTGCTCCAGTTCGCTCTTGGATGAATTTGTAAGATACTGAGGTTGCAGGAATTTATAAGTTTTCAGAACATTTTTCATTCCAACAAACCTAGATTCAAGTTGCGATAATATTGTATCTATCATCGGGTAGAAAACATTACTGGTTTCTTTATAAAAAATCATACACTTGAGGAAGAAGCGATTTTTCAGGCACATTTACATTTACCCATTTGAAGTGAGACTACTAAATGTACCTTTTTTTCCATATCACTCGTCCACTCAGCCATTTTTTGAGTGCTTTTAGCAGCTTCGTCAATTTTCCTTTGTTTTTCTCGCGCCACTTTGATGAGTTCGCTTCATTATTGGACTGCGTGTTTCATTGCACTTATGAAAAAACTCGTGTGACTCGTGTAACCTCACCAGAACTATACGTAATCTGTGACTACGCAGCAAAGATTATATACGCAGTTACTACGGTACGAAGCTCCGAATGAAACACATCACCACGCGCTCGCGCATCGCAAGTCTCGATTCTCGAATAGCTGTAAAGGCAGGGCCTACCAGATATGAACCAATGACGCGGGAAATTTGAAATCACTTTTTAACATTAAGTCAAACTCTGAGTCAACTAATATGTGTCTTTTTTTTTTCAAGTTTGTTTTTGTATAAAATTTTTAAATATGTCCAGAAAGGGCTAAATATTTTTCCCTTTTTATTCTCTGCCAGGGGGCCCCTAAGGTCGGCGGCCCCGGGTGCCCCATTGTAGATCCGGCCCTGGCAAAAGTATTAGGGAGTATAAGCGCTTGGAGAACATCATATTGCAGTGGTGACATAATTTAGATGGAAAGTGTTTGGAATATAATAAAATCAAAAATGTAAACTGGTAAGTTTTTAATACAATAAAAAAATATATCTACAAATTTTGACACTGCTTACTTGCTTGTGATAAAGGCAAGCTTTATCGATTAGTTTTTGTTGTTGGTTGTCATTAATAAATATTAAACACGTCATGTCTTTTTGACAAAATGGAAAAGAAAATTCTATATACTTGATACAAAAATGTCTTCTTTGCTAATAAAGTTTCAATTATATAAATGTAATTTGTTACTTAGATCGGTTCAACAAGTGATTAAGTTACACACACCCAAGCATAACTGTAGTATACAGTACCAGAAATATTCTTTGCAATGGAGTCAATAAACAGTCAGATATAGCTTTTGAAATACCTTATCCACGTTGAAAAAGTACAAGATCCAAAGAAAATGATCAAAATAACATGAACCACATGGATTGTACAAAACGCTTATTTTTTTCACGGCGACTGTAAGATGACGTAATGTGGACCTGGCCTGATTTGATTAGCAAGAAACAACATGTTATTCCGTAAGTTAACAAATGGTCCGATAGTTTTGGGAAAAAATTCACCTGGTTCGATCGAATGCGTTTAAAGAAGTAGACCGAGGGAATGATTTGCCACTTGTTATGTCGTTTGTACCAATAAATCAAACAATTTTGGTTTCTGCTTAGCAGATTATCATTGGTCGCGTTCATGCCAAAGTAGCGATCAGCAATTTCCTGCTGAACGCGTGTTTTGTCAACTGATCAGATGTGAGCGCTGTGACCGCCGCCATGATGATGCATTAACTGTCAACGCCAAATATTATAAACATATACAATGATATGACATATTTTGGTTTGAAGATATTTTAGGCACTGTTATCTTAAAAATGAAAGAACACCAGTAAGAATTATTATACTGAATTGAAATCAAAAATTAATGAATAATTATTGAAGTCATGTATCAAATACAAGTAGGCTATGCTATGATTAGCACGTTGAGCAGAATTGAGAAACGATGGATTCTAAAAATCGCTACGTGATCAACTTTTTTGGTATGAACGCGAACATTGGCCGCGTTTATCCCAACAAAGTTGATCAGGTAGCGATTTTTAGAGTGATCCATCAGTTCGTAATTCTGCTGAACGCGCTAATAAAACCATCGACATAATATGTCCAATGTCAATGGATACAACAATAACTTATTTGATATAAACGACAATTATGAAATAGGTATTACTTCTAACCATAAAAAAATGGGATTTAATTACAATAAATTGAACTCCCCACTTTGGAGCATACTATTGAGAGTTGATTTTCTTGACAAACTATACAATTTATCAATGAAATATCAAGTCACCTCCAGCTGTTCACTCATTTTCACTAAAGTACAAACTAAAATACCTCCAAACAAAGATATTTATAATATGTTTCCAGCATATGTCATAAATGACAGTTAATGCATCATCATTCGGTAGCGTGTAGCGAATTTTAATTCTGATTGAAAAAATGGCGACTGATACGACATCGCTCAATCTGATCAGTTAACAAAACACGGGTTCAGCAGGAAATTGATTATCGTTTCGGTAGCGCTACGTTGTGATGAACGCGACCATTGATCATCGCAGAGGTATTTATAATCGGATTGGCCAAATCGGAGTCAGGCGCTATAAGATGCGTTGGATAATCACTTCCGACCAGTCTTGACTAAATCGTAGGGGATGTGAATCTCGACGGTTCGGTAATTCAATATGATGAGTTCATCGTGAATCTAATTGTTTGACGTATTTCGACTGACGAAACAGATTCAATCTAATATTGAGTTTATGAAAAAATCAGAACAAACGGTAAAATATACCATATAAATGGTCATTTTTTGTATGGACATGGCGTCGATATCGCAAGAGTTCATAAGAAATAAAAAAACGCGCAACAAATCCGCCAAAAAATACAGCTGTTTCTTATAATCACGATAGTTGGATCATAAAAAAATCCAACTAATCGTCACTGATCAGGGATCAAAAATTTATCGTCTCCGCGATTTAAATACCAAACACAGTAGCGATGTTTTTTTGGGAAGATTTTCGGTAAATTTCCATATCGGCAACAGTTGAGCAATCATACAAATCGGTCGTTTTTGTCGACTTAACAGTTGCAATAAACGTGTATTTCAGATCAAAAAGCAGTTTTTTAGTTTTATTTTCTTTACCGTTCGAAATCGATATTGTAATTTTGATTGGAGATGACATTCAGGAGGAATTGGAAATCTACACTCATTTGTACGATAACTTTTCAAAACGTTGCAAATGAACCACGTTGAAACAAATTTTTTGAGAGATATAAGCAATCGTTTTGACATCCCCAATACTGAAGCTGAAGCCTTAATCCGCAAATATTCCTTCGCCATACCTACTAGTAAACACTATCACATCTGCTTATTAAAGACTATATTCGCATCGCAGATGTAAGGTTGCCAGCTTTCAAGTTTAGCTGGGTTAGGAAATTCCGATTATGGATATGAAAAGACTCAATTAATATAGGACATTACGATTTGATGACTTCATCTCTACTTGTTACATTGTCGATATTTATCGGGATCAAAACGTCTTCTGAAGAGGGAGGATAGTTCTAAATCGGTCTTTCGGTACCGCTTTAATTTTTAAAGACGCATTATGCAGATGTGAAATAATGTTTTGGTTGGATTTTACTTAATGATAACACAAGGTACTGGTATGATGCCAACAACATGAACAAAAGTTCTAGGCAATATTGAGGCGGAAAGTCTAATATAGCGGATGGGAAGAACAATTATCGCGACGTCAAATTTAGAAAAAGTGGAGAAATCAAAATAAGGTCGACAGGGAATACTTGGGCAAATCAGAAATAATGGTTCCTTGTTTTCACCAATTTCGTTTTATAATTATGGTTGAGATGTATCATTTAAAAATGCGAAGAGAATACGAAACTCCGAATGTTTTCTTAAAATTTTTGAACTATACGCTAGAAATCAGATAAAGTTTTATTATCCAAAAATAACAAATGCAGGTAGATTTTTTTCTTATAAGTATTGAAAAAATTGAAGCCAAATCGACCACCTACATGCATTCCACTGAATCTTCTCTTTTTCTACAGTTAATTGATGTAATTTGTTGAATATTTTTCAACAAAAATTGTGGAACATACTACTATGAAGTGAAAAAAAAATTGATTGTAATTTATTTCGGGGGAGCAATCGATGAGCTTAAATCGTTGACTAAAAAGTTGTAAACAAAATTGGATTTTCCTCTGGATGCTTGCGGTTTGGAATTACGTATTTGGTCTCGTAATAGGATGTCTCCGAAAAGCGAGGCAAGGGTTTTAGCATCATAGCCGTTGTCGTTCTGATATTTAAGAAAATCCTGCAGGAACATGCAAATGTACAGAAATACATTTCGGTGAAGATCTGTAACTTTTTGTTGAATAATCTGAAAAATAAACAGATATATGTTAACATTCATTTTAGACCTTATCACTGATTTATAATGGAGAAACAATGGTTCATTCGATATTTATCAATACTCTTATGTATGTATATTGGAGTAACATTAACTGAGACCTAAAAGATCTATTGTGCCCCGTTACTTCCACTTCCTGAGGAAAGTCTCAGAGACTTTAGACCTATTCTTAGAGGAATGTTAGGGTGTCTGTAGGCATTGTTTTAATTAAGTGTCTCTTAAGCAAGCATGTAGATTGTTTCTTCTTTGATACCACAGAATCTATATTCATCTTCCTCCCCTATTTTGAGCTTTTTCAGGTGCCCATTCAGGCGACAATATCCCGTTAGGATCCCTTTTAAATTCTTAGGGCAGTTTCACTCTGACTTAGACATTCATTTGATCTAAACAGGTCGTAGTCAACCAGAAGTAGCATTGATCCTCTACGCCCTACTAGATATTTCCAATGGTCAGATCTCTTTTTTCTACTTTGCCTATTTCTTTCAATATTACATTAGAGCTGATACCGCAAAAGGGTTCCGGCCCCCAAAGAGTGTTTCAGTTGCCATCTTTGTTAGTTCATAAGCTATATCATTTATTTATATTCCAGTGTATCCACAGTAAATTGTTCTCGCTTAGCTCATTGAGTTTAAATATGCATCCCCATACCATGTTGGAACTGATTACACAAAACTCAGTACTTTAATGGCTATCAATATTGAACAGGGCACACTTTCTCATGGCTTGAAAGATACTTTTGATTTTCTTAAGCTTTCAGAGTGTTTGGTTTTAGACATTCGCTAGTCGTTAACGACCGCATACAAAGCACATGCAATTTTGTAGATACCTTTTCTTTCGATCGCTTCTTTTGAATATTCGTCAACAAATTCCATTGTTGCAGTCACTGTTATGATATACATATTTTTTATTTCATTTTATTTTATGGAACCGAGACAACGGAATTCATAATTTTTATTGAGATACCCTTGAATATAAATTGCATAATGAGCAATACCTGTCTACAATTTTGGTAGTTACTAGCAGCAGCTATACAGTTGTCATGTAAATCATAAGGTATCACAGGGTCCCTGGTATAAGATAAGAATAATAATAAAGTTTCAGCAGCCGCTTGTACATTGCCAGCTAAAAATCGGTTAAGAAAAAATAAGACAAGTTTTTAGTAGCTTTCTTCAGAACATCAAATTCATTCACTTATTTTACCGGATAATTTAAAAGGATACGAAATGGATCTAATGAGCCCATATCTAACCAGTCTCTTATCCTAATTATTTCTTCGTGAAGAGCACTAGACTCAAATAATTCTTTAGTTTTCATCCCATGTCGATAGATATGGTCAACTAACAACCATAATTCTCGTGGGATAGAATACAATACTGCCGATTCACTTTTTACCTGGAACATTATTGACAAATTAATTTTAAAAGGTTTTAATGGTATATTGTGTCACAGGGCAGGAATTGAGCTTCAACAGACCGAGACTATTAGAAGCACGAGCAAGCGTGCCGAAGCGAGGATAGCTGATAGTTAAGGGTTGCTAAAACGTTTCCTGCATGTGTGACACACAACTAATACCTCTATCTAATATTGGCCGAGTGAATAAAAACTTAGCTATGGCTTTTACTAGGTAGCTTTTGCTAATAGCATTTGCTTAAATTGAAGTGAATAACCTTTTGCTTTTACTTACTAGCAAAAGCTAGATATTTTAAGAATTTACTTAAAGTTCTTATTTGGTAAATCATAAAAAAAAAAATGTTTTTATACTGATAAGGCCTATTATATTTATATTTTTATGACCAATCAGTCGGCTGAAATTCGATAGACTGTATGTATATGGACAAATTTTAACTGCCGATGTGCAAATCGACAAAGGCAAATATCGAGCACATGAAAACTTTTTAAACCAGTATAATTAACGAGTGCTAACGGTTTACATTCAAAATGAGTAGTGATTCAGAAAATTTTACAAGTGATTTTTTGACGCAGGAAGTTCCTGCAAAAATTTCGTCCAACCCGAAATTGATGGAAGTTTTGGAAAGCTATTATATTATATTTAATAATTCGCAAGTTCCTAAAATAAAAGAGAAAAGAGAACAAGCATACAAACTCAACATTTTCTTCACTAAATCTATACAGACCGTGGTATTCTTCGGCACGACTTTCTTTTCTTTCGGGATGAAATGTTACAGATCTTATATTCATAAATGCAACCATTTTTGCCAAACTGTTTCAACAATACTAAATTTTTAAGCCAGGGTCTAACAAGCTTGCAAAAATTTAAGCTTTTCCTCAATATTCTTAGTAATTGCTTACTTTCATTTACACCATTTTTAGACAATGCTAAAATCTTTAGCTTTTGCTAATTGCATTTTTAGTAAAAGCTACTACGGATTTTTATTCACACTGCTCATTGGACAAAAAGGGAAAAATATAACAGAAAACTTTGACAAACACTGACGTTCCATTGAAAAATTCACGTGAAACGTCAAAGTAATCAAGTAACAGATGGTGGAAAAAATGAAGTCTCCCATGATATTTATTTAATGATGAGGTTGTGATGATAATGGGTTTTGCTGGAGCGTGCCGTTCTATTGAACTCTGTGCAATGAAAGCGGACAATGTTCAATTAAGGCATGAAGTCAAATTATTGTTAATATTCCTGATTCCAAAAATGGGATGGCACGTAAATTCTAAGTGGCTAAAAGTGACGTTGAGAAGGTTTGTTATTTAAAAATTGGTTCGAAATTACATTGCTATAAGATCCCATGAATTTTAATGCTCGCTTCTTCATGCGATATCATAATAGAAAGTGCTTGAGCCAGCTTGTCGGGAAAAACTCGATGTCTTAATTAAATTCCAAGTCAAATTGCTAAATTTCTCAACTTTGAGAACTTTTAGCAGTGTACTGTACACTCCCTTAAAAGAACGTCGACCACTTTATTAGCGAATACTGGAGCTGATGTAGCTCTCAAACGACATGGCGGATGTAAATCTGCAACTATTGCGAGAAGTTATGCAGCAGAGAGCGTCAACAATAAAAATAATACAAAAAGGTAGAATTTGTCGCGGGACACACGGTAGGAACTTTAGTTCCTTTTAAGCAAAAGTTATGTAATACATCTGACGTTATAGATAAACAATTTGCATATTCTTTGGTGGTTGAGTAGTAAGCACACCAGACTCTCACGCGGTAGACCCGGGTTCGATTCCCCGCGAAGAAATTTTTTTTTATTGTTAATTTTATTTTTAAATAATCATTCTGCTTGATATTAATAACGACAACAGGTAGACGTTTGAAAAATTTAGCAGAATATTCATTATTATAGATAATGGTACGGTACCCTCCATGAGGGAGTCCGACTGGCAACATCTACTTATAACAGCATCGTATATTTAAAAAAGGAAACCGTAGCATTATACAAATTGGACATTCGTTTACCACAAAATTAGTGGAAACATAAAATTGAATTGTTAAATTTTTAATTTGAAGTTATATTACAGTTTATAGAAATTTTTATTTTCTAGATTTTTTCCTAAGTGGGTCGTAGAAAAAATATGCTGCTCGACTCGTGTGGATTGTCCATATCGCCCTTGAACGATTGAGCACTCCGCCTACGGCGTCGTGCTCCATCTTCGTCCTCGTGCGATATGGCCATCATATCCACACTAGTTGCACAAACTACAATTTCTTCCAAAATATGCCCTTTTACATTTAAAAACTACCTGCCAAATGTCAAATCAATTTATCCATCCATTTTAAAGTTATCGAATTAAAACATTCAAGTTTTCAAAATTTCAACACCCTGTATTTCGAAAAGTAGCTAGACCCCTTAATCGCGCAAAAAAAATTATGGACATAATAGTAAAAATTTATCCGAACAAATTCAAGTAGATCACTAGCACTGCGAATACCAGCTTTGCATAGAGTTTCAATATAGCATCGGTGGTTCAGTGGTTAGAATGCTCGCATTGCACGCGGGCGGCCCGGGTTCGAATCCGGGCAGGAGCATATTTATTATTATAAATCGCTGCTTCGTAAACGAGAGAGAGACTAAGGATGCACAAGCACGAAAAGCAAGGCACATAACGAAGCAATGTAACATAACGCAGCGTAACGTAACGCGTAACGGTCAGATCTTTTGCGTCGCGACCCCTGGTCGCTCAAACATAACCTGGCGTAAAGAACTAAAGTTCCAAAAGAAGTTGCATATAAAATTTTAGACAATATAACGAAGCCAGAAGTCTCCTGCAGTACTTGAAGAGTAACAGAAAACTAGGTCATGAAAATTGAGAAAAACGAGAAAACATTGATCCAAATTTTGTAAATAACAACAACAACCCGTCGTCCAGGAAAATCAATACCTATTTGGTAATTGTTACTGGCACTCTTCAAAACAGTGTCAACATGCGTTGTTTACAATATAGGCAGGAGAAAACATATATTTTTATATCATTTGCTTACCGCTAACTTCCATTGTTCTTCAGGTACCTTCAAAATTGGTATCGGTAATCTACACAGCGTAGAAATGGATGCAGTAAAACTAGATTTTTGACAGTCACCACTAACAATTATAAACATGTCCTTTCCACCTTTTAAATGCAAAACTAATATGTCATATATTTTGGGAAGATCTGTTTCTAAGCTTACTTCTAATTTTACATCACACTTTTCACCTAAAAATTGAAAATAAATAACGTTATGCAGATGTGGACAATAAGTCTCTTAACAAATAATCTCCCTACTTCAAAAAATACTTTCATTTAGGAAAATATAGGAAAATATAGGAAATGTCAAGAGTTAATTACGAATAACTAAAATACTATTTTACAATTACCTCCTCTTACCTGGATTAATACTGCCACAATAAGGAATTATTCTCATCCAGTCTTTACAATAACTAGATTCATCCAGTTTTTTGATAAATTCAAATTCAGCAGGTACCTAAATGTGAAAATAGCTTTAAAAAAATATGAATATTACACACAGAAGAAATGAATAATTATTGGAGTCATATCATCTCAAATGAGGTAAGGTTGTTGTATCATAATTAGCTCGTTTAACAGAATTACAAATTTTTAGGGCTACCAGATATATAGTAGACTACTGTCGGTGTCCGTGGCTTATTGTCCTGAAGTATAGAGTTTTTACAGAAGAGCCAAGAGATGATTGATAGAATATAATTTTTCAAAACGTTATGTGTTAACTTCAAAAGTTTATATTTGAAAAAAAATAATTTTAAAATTCCAAAGTTGGTTTAAACTAAAGGTAAGTAAGTTTTTCTATGACTGTTGAAAAATGGACCCTTTTTATGTAACATTTTTGTTGAGCAACTGGATGCATTACACAAAACAAGCCACGCCCCGTGTGTAATGGATCCATTACACACGACTATGGCCAATCACCGACAAAGAATGCCATTACACACGACTATGGTCAATCAGCGTCGCAGTGCAATGTTTCAATCGGACTCGCCATGAAATGTCATAATTTGACTTTTATAGTACCTATACCTACGGAGATGATTTAGAGCGGACTTTTTGTTAGAATAATGGATTCAGAAAGTGAAAACGAATTCAACTGCACTCCACCAGAAGTTCTACAAGCTGCCGGTTTAAGTACAATTAGCATTTTGCCCGAAAAATCTAAAAAAAGTATGAAATGGTTTACCAGATATTCATGGATTGGCGAAAAGCGAAACAAGTAAATTCGTTTTCGGAGAATGTACTGCTAGCCTATTTTGGCGAATTAGCGGTTAAATATAAAGCTTCCTCCTTGTGGTCACAGTATTCCATACTTAGAAGCACAATTTCAATAAAAAATGATGTGAATATTGAAAATTATCCGAAATTACGAGCATTTCTGAAAAGGAAATCCGATGGATATATGCCAAAGAAAGCGAAGATATTCACTGTAGATGAAATCAACCAGTTCATCACTACAGCTCCTAATGACATTCATCTCGCAACAAAGGTAAGGCAATTATGTGTTATTTATAATTTATAAACTTCTATCAAAGATTTGTCCACCTAGTTTTAAAAAGGAATGTTCAAAAACATAATTTTATTTCGTTTCGTTGCTTGGAATGTTTTACTAAAACATGTAAGTTAGATGTCTCTGTGGCTTAGTTGTTAAAGCGCCTGGATAGCGAGAGAGAGATCGCGGTATCGAATCCCATCGCTGTTTCAGGTTTTTTTCATTTGTTATATACTACAAGTTATTACAAATGTATTAAAGATATTTGTACGGAACCCTTCGTGCGCGAGTCCGATTCGCACTTGCCCGGTTATTTTTCTTTTTTTCCATAAATTGATGGTTTTTTCAATATTTACTATAGTACTAATTATTTCTTACTGGGTAAAGAATATAAACTCATTCATTTTTTCTAGGTGGCAGTAGTGATGGGATTAATGGGCGCTTGTCGTGCGAACGAACTACATTCGAAGACTTTCAAGACCTTGGATCGGCTGCTCTAGTAACAATCCCGAATACAAAGACGAAAATCACCAGAAAATTCACCGGCACCGACCATTTCTATTTGCTTTGTAAAAAGTATATAGAGCTCCGGCCGAATGTTTCAACCAATTCATTCTTCCTCAACCTCCAGAATGGTAAATTCGGTGCAATGGGAAAGCAGATAGCACTTTTCCTGAAACTTCCGAACCCATAATTATATACAGGACATACATTTCGAAGATCATCTGCCACCATTTTAGTTGACACAGGAGGTGATTTAACATCATTAAAACGGCACGGAGGATGGAAATCATCATCGGTTGCAGAAGGATATATTGACGATTCCCTGAAAAACAAGATGGATACGGCACAAAAAATTGTGGACTCAATTGGATGTTCATCTTCAAATCCGAGGACTGAAAACATCGAAAATAATACCTCCACTACTTCAAAAAATAATAACTTAAATCTGGAATCTTCCTCTACTCCCTGTATAAATATTTCCAATTGCGCAAATTTCACCATCAATATTGTAAACAATAAATGAGTTTCTATTATAGCTTTCAAAATAGAATTGTTTGACATAAACCATTAGGTTTCTTCAATAAAATATTCTCTAAATATCTCGTTCGTTTGAATTGAATGGAGAACACTCAGTCATAGAAAAAGTATAGTATTCTACTTTCGTGTAATGGCTATTACATGCTCGTTGAATAATATACTATTACAATAATAGTAAATTATGCAACGATCATGTAATGATGGTTATTAATACACAAGCATTAACCGGGATATGAAACGAGCCAAAGGCGGGTTTCGTATGTCCTGGAGACCTTGAACCCAGGTAAGCTGGACATTATTCTGTCCGGCTAACATCTGCAATGTGTCGATGCAATCTTTCTGGGTCAAGATTGCCGTCCGTATTTCTGATATGATATAGATCTGCTTATCAATGACAGCTCTTCTGTTGCTTACTGTCTCGCATTACGTATATCTCCGCCAGAAATATAGAGGACTAGTGCCCCAGTGCGTAGCTAATTGTCATCTGTTTTTTTGGAGTATACCGCCACTTTTGTTATATATTTCTACTAAAAAATATGGCCAAGGGTCTTTATTAGTTCCTCGTTATATACCTACTTGGGAAGAAAAACTTACAGTTCGAAACTGATTATAGTAGATCGGTTTAAGGTGGCCTGTTTAATTTTCAATATGTTAGCTTAACCTAATAAAGTATGGAAGATCTGTAGCATTGTCCGAATAAATGAATACGTTTCTAGTATATGAATTAAGAAAGAAGAAGTAATGAATAAACCCTAACTGTTGCAACTTACCATACCAGTGTTAGCAATAATGATTTCTCTACTTTGGATTTCCCTGAATTTGATCAAGTCATACACAACTTCAGTTTGATCGACTGTCACTTGAGGTAAGTACTCGTTTTCAAATTTGTCCATTCTTTTAAGTAAATCTTCATGAATTTTTCTGTATTTTATAGGGTCTACTACGCTAATTTCTGATTTAAAGAGAGCACTGACTGGTTTATGATCGCTTATTCGCATATCCATATGACTTCGGTATTCCACTTGATATATACCTTGAAAATAATACATAAAAAGTTACAAAAAAAAAGATAAATATCAAAATACATTGATGGCCTAACCACACACTTTTCAAAATATGAAACATGTTTCTAGAGAAAATTGAAAAAAATTGGTTAAATGAAATTAATCATATCTAACAGTTCATCTTGAATTTTAGAAATGTATGTGTGCTGAAACTTCTTACCTTTTTACTTTTAACACCAGTGTCATAAAATGGTAATTTCGACACTGACAGCATGCGTTATTAAAAATTATACTTTTACTGCCGTTTGTAGAAAAATATACTTTTTTGATTTAAACTTTGTCCATTACGAAATGGTACAAACTGAAAATAGTTTAATATTTAGAGTCATTCTTCCTCTATCGAAGAATACAGAGCTGGCATGGTTTTGACTTAATAACAGCATGAAGATCGGCATGTAAAATATTTCAAGATAATTTAACACCAGAAATGCAGAATTTAGGTTTATTTTAAAAAATAACAACAATTAAAGTTTGACATGAATTTTGGATCCGAAAATCCGATAATCATATCTATTTTTTGATAGAATTACTTTCTGGGAAATTTGATTTTACTGAATTTCTCCCAATTTTCTAGGCGAGCAGATTCATTTCTGCAAATTTTACCCATTTTTTGGAATAGAAGCACCCCCTTCACGCCCTCTATACAAAATTTACTCAAAATTAGTCCAGCCGTTTGGGAGATCGGTGTGAACTCGATTGCAGCGCTACCAACTGTGAATATAGATTATTCAGAAGCCCTTTTGAGCACACATAAAATTTCATCAAAATCATTCCAGCCGTTTAGTTCAGTGTGAACTCGATTGCAGAGCCACCTACCGAAACCAATTATAAATCCAAAACGTTCTTGAATCCTCTTGAACACACATGAAAAATTTCATCAAAGTCGGTCGCTTTGGAACATTACTTACGGACCACCCTGTATATATGTTACGGTTAATATAAGAAAATAGTTAATTCGCGAATTAACCGGCTAAAACGCGAATTATCCAATACAGCCGGTTATTACGGAAGAAATAACAATAATTGAAAAATATTCGCAAATTATTCGGTTAAAACGCGATTTAGACAATTTGATCGGTTATATCCGATAACACTTGGCTCTTTCGCGAATTAGCCGGGTAATAAGTTCAGTAAGCAATTATTAATGTCGCATTCATTCATTCATTCATAGACGTGCGTATAGGTACTGAGCTGTGATTTTTATTACATAAGTAATACAGAATAATAAAATATGTTCTCTAAAATTATAATATTAAAAAAGAAATAGTTATATTCTCTATAGAAAAAACAAAAGGCTAATAGGTTAAAGTTTAATACCTATGGATCAAAACTTATAGGTACCTACTTTTACTACATATTACTTATTAGAACAGGATAGGCTTGAATGGCACTTAGAATTACATAACAGATTTTTCGACTTACATCTACATTTTTTGGTGAAACATTTGCTTTTACAGTTACATTTTTGAAATCCCTGTCCTCCGGAAATTGACTGGTTTTTGGCGTTCTATGCGGTTTCTTTTGGGTAATTCGCGTTTTAACCTGTTTGCGCTGGATAATATACGAAACAAGAGCGGAACTATGACATATTCGGGTTTTATCCTTGACATTCGGTTAATTCGCGTTTTAGCCGGTTAATTCGCGAATCAACTATTTTCTCGTATTAACCGTAACATATATATATCAATCAAATCACAAGTAATTACAGCTGAACGCACTTCACTTACAAAGCTGAAGAAATTCAAACTAAACTAATAACCTGAAATGATGTAAATTTAAAAAACTCCAGTAAAAAAGCCAAAATACAAAAAGAGAATCTTATCAAATATGTTTTTTTATAGCTTGATGGTGGTAGGTATTAACCGAAACTAGTTGCTAACCTTCCGATTTGAAGTTACTATATTATATATTGTGGTTTTACTTTGAGTTTTTTTGGAAACCCTTATTAATAAATACTTAGTAGAGTGTCCATCCATAATCCATCCATAATAGTTAATGTTTAATCAATATTAGAATGTTCATAATGTTTTATATTTAATCATTATATCAAATAGACCTCGTACTATATTTTAAAGAAACATACATTCTACAATATTTCTCATTTTCACATCTTACCTCTTCCTCTCCACAGAATTCGGTCAGTCCATGCTGGAGGTCTCGCTTTTTCGCTCGTATCAAACGTATCTGTGTTTAAATCGTACTTGTAGGTAGGTTGAAATGTGATGTCGCCTTCTTGATAATCCTGTAATAATTTCAAATTAAGTCTTGTATCAATAATTTGAATAATTTCGAAAACAAACTTATCAATAAATGAAAAATCGTGTGCTGGGACAGAAACTATACTAGGTTGGTTACAGACGTTGAAGTAATTTATTTTATCGCCAACCGTCAATTATCAGATTGATTTCCGGAAGTAAGCAAACAGTTTACATATGCGTCTGGTAGAGTGACATATGTGTCTGGTAAAGTGACATATGCGTCTGGTAAAGTGACAAATGCGTCTGGTAAAGTGACATATGCGTCTGGTATTTTGACTTTGACATTACTCGAAAATCATCATCTGTCAGTGTCACGCTTCTCCCTATTACGGCTCGATAATCGTTTTCTTGCGATTTATATATAACAAATTATTGTTGAAACTCCTTTGACTTCAGGAATTAACTATTATAATACTTCAGGGTGTACCTTCAATTTAAATATAACAAATAATAAGTAGATTTGTGCTGTTTAATTTGTCATAATAAAATGCTATGAAATATACCTGTTTTTTATATTCTGAATTCTGAGCAGTTGGCGATAAAATTTTGTATGCACCACGTCAGTAAAGTGTCTTTATCGGACTCGCCTGTTATTCGCCTCGCTTCGCTCGTCTTATAATTTCAGACTCGTCCGATAAAGAATCACTTTACTGCCTTGGTACATAAATATAACTATTATCGCCAACCGTCAGTGAAGCCGTCAATTATCAGATTGATTTCCGGAAGTAAACAAACAGTTTACCTTCCTTTACTTTATCTGCTGTGAAGTAAAATGCGGCAGGTAAAGTATTTTGACTTTGAAATTACTCGAAAATCATCATCTGTCAGTGTCACGCTTCTCCCTATTACGGCTCGATAACAGTTTTCTTGCGATTTATTTATAACAAATTATTGTTGGAACTCCTTTGAATTCAACAATTAACTTTTATAATGCTTCAGGGTGTACCTTCAATTTATATATAACAAATAATAAGTAGATTTGTTCTATATTTGCTGTTTACTTTGTCAAAATAAAATGCAATGAAATATGCCTCAGTTTTTTTATATTCTGAATTCTAAGCAGTTGGCGATAAATTTTGTATTCACCACGTCAGTAAAGTGTCTTTATCGGACTCGCCAGTTATCACTTTCCTGCCTTGGTACATAAATAACTAGTGTTCAATTACTTTCAATTGTGAAGCCCACATCAACGTTACAAATTATACGTTTGACATTAAAATAGTATAAGTATTAAGTATCAAGAACGGTATTGCTCTTAACGTTCGAGATGCTTATACCATCTAATTCATCAACTAAAACCGCTGTTAAGTTGTCTGTACAACACTTTATAACCTGATTACTCATATCACTGATTTGTTTTCAAATTAAATACCTTTGTATTGGAACTGCGATGTATCTAGATCTAGGAAACCGCTACATTCAAAAAATATCAACTAAACTCGCATGCAAAAGAGCATGCCAGTAAACTAGCATGTGTGAATACGAAATGTCCTGCTAGTGATGCGCGCGCCTTTTACTCGGCCGAGTACACTGGCATGTGTGAATGAGCCTTTAACTTAGAAACCAGTAAACACAACTTACCGTCCTGACAACCGATGCTGTTAATAAACAAAAAAGATCGATCGCGCAAAAATCAATCTACTTTAATCAACATTATCAATTGAATCACATAGAATTGTTAATTGAACAGAAAAATTCTTATTTTATACAGGGGTGTGAGCATTTGCGGTTTGTGTCACCTTCTCAGTAATATAGTTTGTACTTCATGTACAGAATGCTATTGCCTCTACTGTGCTTGAAGAACTGATTAACAAGGTAATCAAAACTAAATTTCACGATTATCTCATCAAAATTCTGACTTCCTATTTTAATTCGAAGTAAATCTAAGGCACTAGCTTAAAATCTATCAATACCACGATATGTCTTAACAAAAACTAGTCGTACTTGTGTAAATCGTATGACCAATTAAACTTTTTCGTGATTTGTATACCTAAAAACATAAGGGAACTTGGGAAAATAGCTAGACTTAAGGATTCATTCTATGAGTATAAAACATTTGTTGTTATTGTTCCACAAATCTATATATTAACAAAAGTGTAGAATTGTTAACAGAAATACAGTGAACAATGAACTTAATAGGTAGTCAAAAAGTAGAGAGAGTAATGGAACCATACTCACCTAGTGAGAACGTTAACTAAGCTTTAGAATAAAATTCTTATCAACTGAAACCTGATAAGTGCTTTATTGAACTGAATCGTGCACGATATTGCAATAAAACCGACACACCTGAACTATGACTATACCAGCAGAAATTGAACAGATCAAGTTACCAAATAAAAAGAATTTATGTGAATAGAAAAAAAGAAAGAGCCACTCATGACAATGAAGTCATAAAGACTTCCACAGCGGACAAACGACGCTATGCAACAAGACAAATACTTAATTTTATCCTGTTCAAATAATCAAATAAAATCATATTGTTTGTTAGTATGAAAAAACTTACGTTATATGAAAAAAATTTTCATAAATTTTCCTTTGCTTAATTTTCCTAACAGTGTTAAATCACCTGCTACGATTTAAATGCGTATCACACAATACCTTTCTGAATGTAAATGAAACTTAATCACTATTATTATTCATCGTATTGTTATCTTTTGGTTTACCACCGTTCTTTTTCGCGTCTACATTAATTGTATTGTTATTGTTAAGCAATTCAACTTGCGGCGTTCGTGGTTATTGAAGTGACACATACATGTTTTTTACAGTTTCTCTACATTGTACAAGGTGTGCAAAAAATACGGAACATTAACAGTTGGGATTTTCTGATTCACAGGGTGGAATAATTGAATTGACTGGAGTTTATTACAAATCCAAACTAAATTAAATGTATCTTCTGTGGCATATTGAGTATTCTTTGGGAAATTGAACAACAATCTTTTTTTATATTTGTATTTCAACGTATCAACGGTATCGTTACAGTTAACGATATCATGAATAGTTGAAATTTAAAAATGTTTGTCCCTACCTTACACAAAAAAAACTCGACAACTAGTCAATGAATATTATTTAAAAGTTTTAAACTGCAAAGAATGTTTTAATTCCACTGTGGTTCCTTTCCCCTTTAATTATAGGGTTTTTCTTCGAAATACTGTTGTAGAGTATTAAAGAATATCTGAATAATTCAACTTCACCCTTCGCAAGTTTTATCAAGAGTATTATAAACCCCTGATTTTGGGATATTAAAATTTTTAATTCAACCTTATCACAAGAAGAATGTTGTGACCTTTATTAGACTTGTTGATATTATTCAAAAAATAAGCAATGTCAAAATTTATATATGTTACGGTTAAAGTATTTACTTAGCTAGTATATAAACTAGTTGGATAGTATACAAACTATCCAAGCGCCTGGTTATTTTGATGGAAAATCATATTTTCACTAAAATAGCTACGAGTAATGGCTGGTTTGTATACTATCCAGCTAGTTTATAAACTATACAAAATTTATCGCTAAAACTCGAACCACAAAGAAATTACACAAATTAGCTAGCATTTTTGGCTAGTTTGTAAACTATCCACATTAGTTGGATAAAGTGTGAACCTAATATTGGTAGTAATACATAATAACCAACTCGATGGTTATTATGTATTACTCAACAAACTAATCAATTCTCTTGGGTTAATTTAGTTTAGGATAGTAAAATCCTTAGTCAAAAATGCTTTATTTATTGGTACAATGTAAGATTGTTACAGGTACCTATTATTACTTTAGAAAAAGTGAAAGAAATATAACTGATAATACTAGGTGACCAAATATTAGCAATAAAATATTTCAGGACATTAAAACCACAAAACAAAGAACAGTATTATTTGTTGGAGCAAGTTGCACTGTTGTGGCACTTACTATTACACGTATATCCAGATGCAAGACATTTACACTTTTTATTCGCACAACTCTTCTTGCAGTGACATCGCACATATCCTGCATCCACAATAAGCCCAGGAGGCTGAGGTGGTACCGGCGAAAGGACATCGCACATATCCTGCTTGGGTTGAACCCGATACTGAAAATTTTCCTGCAGCACTTCGTAATGTTATTTCGGTGTCCGTCTTGACATTTTCCAACTTTACAAATTGTTGCTTAGATATTTCAAATTAGTTGCGGAAATAGAGCTGTTTAAGGACACGGACAGTTTAATTCGGTAAAATTCATCTTCTACACTCATTATGACGCCCATTATATTTCTATGAACTGACCGACTTCGATCTACATCTGGAATGGGTACTCTCACGAACATGCCGACAGTTCCTGGTTTAAATTTCTTGCGAGAAGTTTGTAGCATTTTTTGTGCTTGCCTTTTTAGACTTCCCTGACATGAATCCCTCATCGCTTTAATATTGTTTTTATTCTGGCAATGGTCACATAAGTTTTCTTCAGAACATAATAAGCATTTTTGTGGTAATGATTCAATGAGAGCATTTTCTGTTGTTTCAGTAGAGAGCAATGCCATTGCTTGTTCTTTAAATAAAACTGAGGTTTTATTGTTAACTTCGACCGAAACTAGGGTTCCGCGTTGGTTGGTTTACATACTAACCAACTCGTTGGTTATTTTGTATTACTACTAATATCAGGTTCACACTTTATCCAACTAATGTGGATAGTTTACAAACTAGCCAAAAATGTTAGCTAATTTGTGTAATTTCCTTGTGGTTTGAATTTTAGCGATACATTTTGTATAGTTTATAAACTAGCTGGATAGTATACAAACCAGCCATTACTCGTAGCTATTTTAGGGAAAATATGATTTTTCATCAAAATAACCAAGCAGTTGGATAGTTTGTATACTATCCAACTAGTTTATATACTAGCCAAGTAAATACTTTAACCGTAACATATATATATTATATAAAAATAAACGTCTATTTCTAAAAGGAGGAAATAATTCAGATCCAATCGTTAGTTTAGTTCCTTCTCAAAATGATGATGAAAAGACAATCATCAACATTCAACACCATTTATTGGTATATTATTGTTAATCAATTCAATGAAACAATTAATATTTTATATATCCAAAAACCATTGTTTTTTTTATTTACCACATCAAAAGCTAGGAGTTGGAGGAGGAATATATGGAATACCAATACAAAATGGATTATAAATTTTTAAAAATCTTATTTAACTAGTTAGTGTTCTTGAGGAAGCTTCTCACTTTTAAAACTAGGGAATGTTCAATTTGTTCTGGTAATTGTGTTGTCTTTCTAGATTGATAGTACTGTGAGCATATCGTTAGGATATGGCTACAAGAAAGTTGTATATTACAATTACATCTTGATTATTATCCTTTCCCGATGAGGTGTAGATGCGTCAGTGATTTACTGATGAAAGACCAATACTGTTATAGCTTAGAGCTCACTCGAGTTATGATTTCTTCAAATTTTTGAGTCGCTAACGTTCCACAAGCGCTGAAAGGAGTTATAAATATTGTCTTTGATGGTAATGTCTGTTGGAGGAATTAAGAGGGAAGTATTCATATTAAGATTGGAAATTGAATTATTGGCTATTTGGTTCGATTCCTGCATGTGATGACACCCAGAGAAATTTTATTTCTTTGTTTCTCAGTAGCGGATTCAGCAAATATTCGTTGATTTCTGATAGGAGGGTGTGATTGGGATTTTTTTTTCAATCCGTGTAGAGCGCTTAATGAATGCGTTACAATATAATCAATACATCTGCAAATTTTTAGTGCTCCCTTAATACCGTAAAGCAAGGCCGAGAATATGCTGCATCATTTGTCAAGTTTCATTGCATCATAGAGAGCTACAACTATAGTTTGGCAAGTTTATCTGGAGCTACGCGGCATCGGTAAGAGGCGAGGAAAAACATGGCGTATATCTGTCAAACGTACAAATGGCGTACGGTACCTATTTTACCAAGTGAAACTCCAAGTAAATCACCAATTATGTAATGCGGAGGGTGTGGGCATTATGGTTTTCGTACAACGTTGCCAGAGCTTGAAAAAGCCCATAACAAATTTGGAAAAGTGTTCTCTTTTAATATTCATAAATTGAAAAAATAATGTTAATAGAATAAATCCAAGGAAACAAGCACATTATAAAATTAACGTTTAATTATATTTTTAATATTGTTAATAATAAAAAGACCCATTTATAATTATTATCACTACATTGTTAGCACTTCAGCTTTTTCATAGTTGAACGTGACAATGTCGAATGTTTTCGACTGCATTCCTTTCACGGTTTCAGATAAACTTGCCAAAGTATACAGTATATGCGCGTATTAGGAATAAGCTCTAGTGTGTAGTTTTGGAGTTTAATTTTTTCATGAAACGAGAGATGTTTTGAACAAAAATTTTGATAGGGATAATATATGATCATTAGATTTCAAGAGTGAAGATAAAGGGTTAATCTCAGTATTTTTAGCCTTCCAACGTAGTTCAAGGAAATGAAAATTATGAAGGGGGGTTTAGAAATAGGAATATCTCGAGAGCCAGTAACTTCTGAGACTAATGAAAGGTATACCTTTTTGTCACAAAAATGATGCAGTTTTAATATTTTCCAATAAATAGAGGAATACCGTTAACTATAAATACGTTAATCGCGCAATTACATCAACAGCATAGCTTTTGTGGCGCACTCTAGGAAATACTTTGAAATTGATAGCATATTATGATTTCTCAGGTCCTAAAACCCCCATCTTCAAATGTTCACGTTTGTATATCCAAAATCTCCCAAATTACTGGAAAAAAACTTTTTCGACATTTCAACTTAGCCACCCTGTATCTTTCTTATCATCAATATAATAGAAGTTGCGTCAAATTGTAATATTTTTAGGCCATTTCACTTTGAAACGTTACTTACGGACCACCCTGTATAAGTGATAATTGGTCTCACTATGGCGGTGTACATCCAGCTCAGATTTTTGGGCTACATCCCCAATTTCTCGTTGCCAGACTTCTGCCACCATTAAATTTATAACCAAAAAAACACATCCGCTTTTGAATATTTGAGGAATATTCGTGAATGAACTTATATATGAAACGGTAGTTATTTTAAATTATAACTTTTACATCATATTTGGTAATTCATTAACAAATGAAGTATCGCCGCAAAATGTATGCCACATCGTCATACGTCAGTTAGTTGTTTTTTTCGCCTTTTTATCAATTTTTAATACTAGCTTATTAACTCTTAGTACTTATCAGTTGGATTTGTATGCCGTGTTTTTTTATTATAAAGTAGTACAAGGTATGCATCCAAATACACGGAATCCATTAGTTCTAGTTTCGTAAAAATTCTTAGATTATCAATGTCCATTGAAGCGTCGATTAGCCAGTTTGGGTCTTGGGAAATAGCCTTATTCTACTTGCATTTCACTTGAAACTTGATGGTGGAAACGGCTTCTATTTGAAACAATGAAACATACATGTGTAATGGACTACCGTTCTACTAGTAAAACTAAGTAAAATGTTGTGGTGCTATGAATGGGAAGAGTAACATTTTGGATAACATACAAGTAAAAGTAGTCTAATTCGCATCTGTCATAACCATATAACTGATTTCAAATTATTGAAAAGATAAACATGGATTTATTCGGTTAATAACAAAAACATACAATTAATTGTGTATACTCACCAAAAGCACACTTCCTCTTTCTTTTTGTTGATTTAACTGGTCTGCTTTCAACAGAGTAGGTAATTCATTTCTCATCAAAAGAGTTTTGACTTGTGATGTGGTTAAATCTGTTATACGATAGTTAAGGTCACCCAACCAATATATTTGTCTGAAAATGTTGAAAATAAAATGAAACACTGAAGTTTTTAAAATACGTGAAGTAAAATAGACCAAGCAATTGATCATCAAAATGGTGATTTTTTGAAAAAAATCCTAGTGGAAAACGGACTGTGCCATCTAGTAAAAGACACTACGTAGTATGAACCTGATATATTTTCGACTCGCGAATGTTGTTCACGAAACTTTCAACATTTAAAACGTAAAAAACTTATTTTTTTTGATTTTTTGTTAATAACAAGAAAGCTTATCAAGTAAACGTAATGGTGGTGTCAGGAAACAAATTGTAGATAATAAAAATACAACTACAACGCATTTTTCAGCGAAGCGATTGGATAAATAGGAGCGAAAAACATTTGGAAAAACTTGAAAATTCGTAATTTTTTCAAAATTCTTCGGCCTTTTCCAGTGAAAGCGTTGAAACTTCGTAGAAAATAAGTCATTTGTATGCACTTTATTTGGGCGAAGAACAGATATGATGGGACAATTACTTTTGTTGCTATTGCAATTCAAAATTTTTTGAATAATCCAGATATGTAGAAACAAAACGTATATCTTCGATTTGTGATAAAATGTTGAAAAGTTTTTAAAAACGCTAGGGAATACCGCCGAAAATGACAGAGCGTTGCGGCGCAGGAATTTAGAAAAAAAGACGTTTTTTGGCACATAAAATTCCGTGAGCATAATTTTAGAGTCGAAAATATATCAGATAAATACTATGTAATGTCTTTTATTCACAACCATATATGTAATGCTGTCATTACTAACGTCATTGAAGGTTAGAGAGTGTCATATTTCTCACGTTTACTTCCCGCCCTCTAAAATAATATTGTGATCCTTACCTAATATTATCTATTTTAGATGAATATTTTTTATATTTAAAATATAACACATTGATAAAGATTATAATACCTATTTCTGGAGGGGTACAATCCATCAATTCTTCAGCGGATGACATTTTTCTTAATTTATTATTCGCCAACATCAGACTTTATCTGACATTTATATATATTGGTGACAGTTGTCAAATGTAATATTTTAGGTGTGTTCAGAACGTAACAAAGATTTATTAATTTTGATCGGGATATGATGGTTGTAAATATAATAGTATACAAACCTCGGTAGGAAGTTTCATTCCTGTCTCGAGATAATAGCTAACCTCTCGACAGTAATGAAACTCTTCCCACCTCGGTGTGTAATATACTATTACATATTAGGATTTTTGTCATAAAAATGTACCTATTGTTTGGCATAAAAATGATCTCCGGCGCAATACACTTTTTTTTGTAAGCGCATTAAATGATTTCGATATTTGCTAATAAACTCCGGTATATTCATTAAACTCGTCAAATTTACTCACTCATGGTCTTTAACAGCTTGTGGACTTCTTTTGAAATTCATCCTTGCATTTATATCCTTATAATCTTGATTTCTTCTTTCATATTCGTCTACGTGAGCTGCTAAATGACAATTTACAAAGCATAATGACGTGTTATGCAGTTCTAGTCGGACCCCGACACCTCCTTTATTTCCCTAAATAACAAAACATCAATAATTAAATAGATGCAATAAGTATTTATAAATTTTTTTTATGAAGTATATAAGCAAATGAATAACGTCATATATGTAAACTTAATGGAGTCGTCAGGTTGCTGAATATACTCCATATCTTTGGAAGAATTAACAAAAAATACTTTGAGAGAATGTTGTTTAGTGATAGGATTAAAATGTTATCGAACATAACGAATAGCATAACCAAATGATGTCACTAAAGCAGGGTACCGAACAAGTTGAACAGTTCATTCAAAGTTCCGACTCGGGTCGGTAGAAATAAAAACTTCTAAAAAGTTTGTTCGCGAACACGGGATGTGCAAACAAGGACCGACTTAGAAAGGATAGCATACAATATGCTCTGAAAGACGTAGAGCACAACATCTAAGAGACTACAGGATAGAGCAGGGACAAGGGACACTCA
>CAJUYH010003464.1:0-32413 GCA_910591685.1 Galerucella tenella | reverse complement strand
TCAAGAGACAAAAAATACATAAAATGAGAATAATCAAAAAACACAAATACAAAAACTCATATAATTCGCTTTTAACTATTGAGAATAAATCATTTTCATTGGTGAATTGACCCTGAGTTGGCGGATGGTTGAAATAAATGAAAATGTTTAACTGCAAATCACAGCGTGGCCAACATGGCGTCACGACGCGTAATTGCCTATTACCTATGTACTAATTATATACTAGTTACAAAATTAGTTATACCGACAATTACTTCGAGTCACTTGTTGCGCAATCACTTCACTGAGAACTGATTACGGTTGAATGCAATTAATCGAGTCGCAGAGTTTACCACAGAGCACAAAACCTGAGTTGAAAATACAAAGTTATAAGTAATGAGTCGAGTCGAATTCAGTCGCGCGTGCTTCCTTGTTCGGCTGAACTTACAATGAGAGAGAGATGAGCGTAACGAACTCGGATGTGAGCGTGACCTAAGACACTGCAGACCTCCTGCGGTGAATTAGGCCAAGTTTGCGGCCAAACGTCTCAACCAATAAGACGCTCAGATAAGTCCCAATTCATGCGCTAATGGTTGAAGATGAGCGCAGCGTCTGAAAATTCCCCTGTAACTCTAGTGAGTTTCCGACGGATCTTTCAATGAGCATTGAGTAGATCATTGATCGGTGGTGGACTCTCACCATTACCAAATTGAGTTAGCCGGGGAGCAACACATATATTCAGTGAAAACTGAATAAAAAGAATCACCAAAAAAATTTATAAGCTCTCCCTTGTATCACCTGAGATATTGGAGATTAAAAGTTGCGCAAATTAGTTTTTTACAAAAATCTCATTTTTAGTACGTTTGACGTCTGTAGAGGTGGTTATAAAACTTATGTAAAATAGTATTCTCTACAAGATTGATTGTATGCTTTTGGAGACAGAATGGAGAGCGTGCTTCTTTTAATAGACAATACTATACAAAAAACGGAGCGACACGTATAATAAAAGAAAAAAAATGCACTTTTCCTAATCAGTTATACCACAAAATTATATTTCCATTAATAATTGAGAAATAAATATATATATAAAAATCCATATACTTTCTACTCAATACATATCCTGTAGTTCATGATAATATTCTGGAAAACAATAACAATAAAGGTGATGTGCACATGCTATATACCGAACCAATCGTACATACAGGGTGGGCCTCTCAAAAGGTCTCGTTTTGGAGAATTTTCTAAGAAAATATTTTTCGAAAAAATTTAAAGACATATAAATCTTGTTTGCAAGGACAACTTCTGATCTAAAAATCATTCCAAACTCTTTAATCCCTTAAATGCGGGTGTCATTCCGTAAATTTTTTCAGATCGCAATATGGGCTGAGTGATATATCATTTTCAGGAAATTTCGATACCCTACATATTGCCGTTTTGATGTCTGAAATCTTTGTTGACGCCTTGTTAGACCTTTTGGTAGGCCCACCTTGTATAGTTAATAAAAGCATATTCTCAATGATGTATCAATACTTGAAAATGCAATTCAGACATTAAGTATGCATAAACGAGAAAATATTTTAAATCATAATGTATTATCTAAGGTGTCTGAATAATTAATATTTTGATTAACGTGCAAATATATATAGAAATTACGCAATCATTTAATAATGGTTTCATTATTCTGAGTCTTATTTTACAAGATTAAAATGTAGAAGATGGAAAACAACGAAGAATTCGTAGAGTAATGGATAATGAACTGAATTTGCCGAGTGATTTGATGAAATATAAAAAATTGAATACAGGACCAAATTTATAGATTATTCAGCTATGATATTACCACCACTGACTTCATTTTCAAATAAAAGATTAACAAATCCTAATTCAATTCGTCATCATTCTGCGATCATGAGGAGAAGTTTACAAAGAGACTTTGAAGGAAAACCAAAACTCCCCAAATCGAATGAAATTCTAGTTATAATTGAATCGTAAGCATTAATAAATTATGAAATCATATTATATTAGCTTGACAAATATCTCCCTTCCGCTTTTTTGCTCTTTATTCAATGCTTTATAAAAAGTGTTACAGTGATCGGATTTAGTTCAAATATGCGCCGTTTTGTTCGATAATCTGTTTCCATCTAGACGGCAACTTCATAATACCTCCCTCGTAGAAGCCCCCCTCCTTATTTGCGAAGAACTCGGACAGCCACTTTTCACAAGCCTCTTTTGAGTTCAACTTTACACCACCAAGGGCGTTCGCCATGGACAGGAACAGGTGGTTATCACTTGGCGCTATGTCCGGGTTATATGGTGGATGCGATAAAACCTCCCATCCGAGCTCCCGTAGCTTCAGACGAGTCATCAACGAAGTGTGTGGTCTGGCGTTGTCCTGGTGGAACACTATACCCTTCCTGTTGGCCAATTCTGGACGCTTCTGGTCGATCGCCTGCTTCAAGCGGTCCAGTTGTTCGCAGCAGATGGTAGAATTAAGCGTCTGGCCATATGGGAGCCGCTCATTGTGGATGATTCCCTTCCAATCCCACCAAACACACAGTAAAACCTTCCTGGCCGTCAATCCCGGCTTGGCCACTGTTTGGGACGATTCACCGGCCTTCGACCACGACCGTTTTCGCTTGATATTGTCGTATGTGATCCATTTTTCGTCGCCAGTTACCATCCGCTTCAAGAATGGGCCGAGTTCGTTCTGTTTCAGCAGCATATCGCAGGCGTTGATTCGGTCCAGAAGGTTTTTTTGCGTCAAATCATGCGGCACCCAAACATCAAGCTTTTTTTTGTATCCAGCCTTTTGCAGATGGTTTAAAATGGTTTGGTGACTAACTCTCATCTCCTGGGCGATGTCACGAGATGCCACATGCCGGTCTAACTTGATGTATTCCATGATTTGATCGGTATTTGTCGTCACAGGTCTTCCGCCGGCTGGCTTATCCATGGTGTCGTTTTCACCGGCTCTGAATCGTCGAAACCATTCCTCCGCGGTTCGAAGTGATAGAGTACCATCCCCCAAAATACCATTAATCTCACGGAACGTTTCTCTAGCGGATTTGCCTTTAACGAAGGAAAACTTTAAAATAGCGCGAATTTCGGCGTTAGTGAACTCCATGTTTACACGTCTATAACTGTTGAACGCAGTATCCAAACTAATCATGCATAGCGTCGTTTTGAAGGATATGTCAAGACCTTTCAAATTATGTATAGTATTGCCAGATACGAGCTATGTAGCGCTTTGTACATAGCCGCGAAATTCAAAAGACAAAAAGGCGGAAGGGAGATATTTGACAACCTTATATTTGTTAATTCATTAAATTTAGAAATTTAACCAATAAGTTACATAAATGGAGAGATATAAAATTTCATAAATTTCCAGTACCACACTCGGATGTAACAAATGCTCTTAAAGAATTCAGGGTTGGACTTGTGCACCGAGATATCGGGAAGATTTTCTGTGATCCGCTCGTAATGGGCTTGTATTGCGAGATAGTGTGGCGATTGTTTTAAATTAAAGCGGGCCGGCGGCGTTTCAGAAGCTCCTGATGCAATTTGCATAGTCAATTCAACCCTAAAAGAATTGGAAGGGAAATACATTAAGGGGAAAAAAATCACATAGGAAGGAAACTGTCGCAAGTGACTTTTGCGGATAGACAAGCTTATATAAAGGATAAAGCTACGAAGGTGCTAGATATTGTTTCGAAATATCCATAATTGAAAGAATATAAAATGGTATTTATTTTTTTTGGCTCATTTTTGTGCTATTGAATTATTATAATTTATTCATAACTATTTGATTTGCAACAGAAGTATCACTTTTTAATGTTATATGTTCTCAAAGTAATGACATTTAGTCCGGTTTACAGATGCTGTCCAATTTTCAAATGTCAAGGAATCGAATGAAAACATTAAAAAAGAAAAATTGATTTCATGGTTAATAATCTCTCAAACGGCTTCTGATTCTAAAATATAAATGAATATTCTAAGGCAGCAATATTATAACGTCTCTACACAAGATTGACGAATGAAAAACTGAGAAAGAAATTGTGACCGACATTTATTGCGACAGAAGTTAGTATAAATTCATATAATATGCATTAAAATCCTATAATAAAATGCAAAATGAACTTATGAAAAGACGTTGAAATTATACATACCAACAATATTTTACTATTCAATGAATTGATCAATGAAATATTATTTGCTCTCAGGTAAATATATCCATCTAGTATTTCTATGATAATACCGTATCGTAATATTTTCATATAAAGACGTCAATATTTTGGAAAACTGACGTATATTCATCGCATAGAATCAATTCAAATATGGTCTTTTTTAATTGTTGCATTGATTGTCATGAATATTCTCTGCAAACTCAAATAATTCGTAAGAATAATATCGTCAATTTCGAATAATTTTCGAAAAAAATTTACACATTTTCGAGTCTGTCAATTGGAAACACATCTGGGATGTGCAATTTGAACGCATATGACGTGTGTTGTTTCAATATGCCGTGTAATTTTCACACACGTCACATACAGGGTGTAACAATACCCTTGAATAACCATTTAGGATCGCATTTTCTGAAAGAATTTCTGAAACAAAAGTTGTATGGTTAAGTCCATACAAACGATTGAGGATCTTGCCTTCGACCGTGAGGAAATTTCCAAGTTAATTATTATTTTTCTAACAGAAACCCCTATCTTTCCGGACTTGGAAAGAGCGAAAAATTTTACGTTCAGGTATATACGAGTAGGGAAGGAGGGGTAAGATGACAATAGTAAGCTTATTATATTTTTTTTTTTTGTAATTTTCATAAAACAATATTTTTTTATCTTACAAGCAAGCTTATACATTTATATTCAAAGGATATTTTTGTGAATTTGATAGTTTCAAATTTACTTACTCTTTTTTTACTTCAATCATTTGATGCCAAAATCGTCATCTTGCCCTCACATCCGGGTAAGATCACAATACAAGGTGGGTAAGATGACGAAAGAGAAATAATATTCTGAAAATACAATTTTATTTTTCGATATGACAATAATCACAAACATAAGCTTTGTTTACGTCCTTTTTGGACCCCCTTCTTCAATTGCTTCTTAACCTTCTTTTTTTGATTCTCTCTGTTTCTCTGCTGATATTCCTCTTTCTTTTTTTCTTCATACTGTTTCTCCGTCTCTTTATTTTCTAACACTTTCTTAACAGGACTACCAGTTATATGCAATGATGGTAGCTTCTTCCGTCGTTTCTTTGCGTTAAATGTGGCACGAGGCGAAGGTGGTATACCAAATGGTTTTACATTAGATGGTCCAGCTCCTGTTGAAGAAGTATGTTGAGAAGATCTAACTACCTCAGTATCCACTTTCGCTGGGAGAACATTGATAGTAAGATGTGGTTCTGATATTTCAGTGGCTACAGGTGCTGGTGATGCATTGTCATAAGATGGATCTATGGCGTCTCTATCTACATTCGTTTCAATATTTAATGATTTCTCAGTTGTCATGGATGGTTCAAAGTGAGAATCATCAAATATTTGAGCATTTAGAGGAACCAAGGCAGTTGCCTTGAAACCTTGTTCAGCATTTTTTACTGTGGCAACTTTGTTATAGGCCATATTAAATATACTTGCAACATCTTTGATGGTCATGACTTGTCCTGGACGTTCACTCAAATAGTTAATGCAGGCCCGGCTGTCAGCGGTTTTGAAAGGTCCGTAAAAAGCGACGTCCAGCGGTTGCATCCGATGACTTGTGTGCGGAGGAAAACCGAGAACAGTAATATAGTTTTCTCGACATAAATTCACTGCTTGTAGAGTAACGTGTGATGAATGATTGTCCATAAAAAGCGAGATAGGATTTTCTCTGCAAGGTCTTACATTTTTTATGAAACGCTGTAACCAGACTAGAAAACTCTCCGCTATCATCCACCCAGACTCATTACCCACGCACGAAGATCCCGACGGTGTACCATTTGAAAAATGTTGTTGCATTCTAACTCTCGGAAAAAGGAAAAACGGAGGGACATACTGACCCACAGCACTAAAACAGCACGCCACACTGACATTTGTACCCTTTTCAGCAGAAGATATATTTATAACTCTACGATTTCCTGTTCGACTTAACACATTCGGAGTCTTAGTAGGCACTGTGGAATAGCCAGTTCCATCCACATTGAAAATTTGGTGAGGGTGGTAATATGTTTTGGCGAAAATTTCTTGATAGAGTACAAAAAATGATTTTACATTCATTTTGTTAAAGGCTGTCAACCTTGCTGCCGAAGTAGCTTCTGGTTTTCTCAATGAAAACTTGAATTTCATCATAAAACTTTGAATAAAATCTTTTCCTGCCTTGTTGCGTTCATTATTAAAGCGGTGAAGAATCTTCAACGTTTCGGCATAATCATAAACAATTTTTGAAAACTGTTCCCGGCTTATACCAAATGTTCTTTTTTTTAGGTCCTCCAAATATTGCTTTAAGTTTTTTATTTGTTCATCGTTAAAGATCCATCTAAATCTTCCGGCACTAATCGGCATATTCTGATAAAGAAATCATTTTTGAATGCCCAACTATTTATGCTCTAAAATATTCATTTTGCTATAGACTAAGAAAAATGCCTAGTTACCTCCTTAGAATATTTCTTGGCATAGCGCCGTAATGTCGCTTCTACAAGATTGTATTTTTTTGCTGTACCCTTCAACGAAGCTCCATTATCCACCTGCGCCATAGCCGCAACCATTGATTCCTTTGACCAGCTCTGGCGGTTCGACTTTCGTTTGTAAATTTTACCCATGATTATTCACTGTAAATTAAAATTTAAACATTTTAAATATTTATGATTAAGGCGGGTAAGACGACGAGGTCGCCATCTTGTCCGCTTGACGCGTTTGTCAACTTCTCCGACACGACTACTTACAAATAAATTTTACAATAAACAAAGAATGGTTACGTATTTTAAAATAATCGATAGGATACAGAAACACAGTAATATAGGCTAAAAGAAAATACTTACTGCGAAGAAAAAACACGTATTAACACCGATCTATTGCTTACTTTCTGGTCGCCAAATTTTACTCCAACACACAGTCAAAATATAAATGGCGATCATACGTCATAAAAACGTAACAGATGTCACTGATCATACACTAGCACGAAACAAGAGAGGTCGACAAACAATATATAGCAACAACGTGGCGCTAACTAATAACCGCGGTGGAAATTAAACAATTCGTCATCTTACCCGATTCGAAATCTTACCCCTTCTTCCCCCACTTGACATTGGATCAAAGTTAGTCCTGAAAACCATTTGAAAGTGATATTTAGTCTTTGAGGATGAATCTCGAACCAGGTTGCCCAGTGAGATATCTTGTAGATGGAAGTTATAAGTTTCATACCACACGATTAACCGATGGCCTCCACTTTGACGTCAAGGTAATTTGTGGGAACTGTTTTGAGGTCAACTTTTTTTTTTAGAAGGCAACCCTTACTTTCTACTTGGGAAATGAATAGAGCGGAAATGTTGCTCTGAGTGACCCATGAGTAACAACGCAGACGTATCAAAAACATCATCCCATTGGGGTGCTTCATTAACGTGAGTTCCTTTGCCTCCAAGTTCCGGTGCGTGGTTAATGTGAGTCCTTTTGGCACTCCCGTTGGGTTGCTAAATTTTCATTACACTATATGCGAGAAAACATTACCACCAGCTGCTTAGCAGAAAGCTATTCTTCCATGAATGTGATTCACCGCATTTCTGATTAAACTGGTGTTCCAGAAGTATCCCAAACAGAGTCTCACAGTTCTTTAATATTGTGACGAAGAGGTCACAAAAAGAGTAAAAAAAGGAAATAAGAATAAAAGAAAGAAACCAGGAAAAATAGTTCAAACAACAGCCGCTAGGGGCCCATAGGCAAAACAATTCTCATAGCCTATGAACATATAGAAAAGGCATAACCAGAGAGCAACCCGTGGTCGGAAGTGATCTTGCTCTTGGAGAAATCTGACTAACTTCCGCTGAGGAAACAGCGACTACACTCGCTGTAGTCGTTTTTTTTCTGGATAAGCTCGCTTATCAAATTCACTCAGCAGAGTGAAACTAGTCAACGGAAGTTACCAGGTAGAACACTACTCGGACAACAAGGATCGCAGGAATATAAGGTGGGTCACTACTAAATATTCCAAATAACGGAACTAAGGGTTGGACTCCCTCGGATCCAATATCCTTCAGTAAAGTGAGAAACTACCCTACCACGATCCAAAATCCATACCTATCAATATATCTGGGCGGGAGCCTGGTAATAGGCAAAATCATTTGGGAGGGCACAAACAAAAAGCCTAAAAGAAAAGTATTGAGAGTACGAATTAACACTATTAAGAAATAATTAGTAGTACCGAAATAAGAGAAAGAAAGTAATTGTACTCAGATCTAAGCTATTCAGATATGTCCAACGTAAATATGTATGAAATATCTCATGTTATGTTCTTTAAATAAATAAATGTTATAAATAAAATATACTGCGTATTAACTTATATTAACGAAGAAAGGTTCACTACAATATGTGGAAAATTATAGATGACTCATCACAACAACTAATCCACATTGAAAATACTAAAAATTTAATATCACATCTATGAGACAAAAATGTTGAGAATTCACAAGGGAGTAAACTCGTATATAAAATAAGGTGGTATCTGATAAAAAACGAGTGTGAAAGTCTGACAACATTTCTAAAAAGGCGAAAGCCTTAGTATATATTCACGCTGAATACAAATACGTAAAATTGTATGTTGGTTAAGTAACAAATGCGAATTTAGTAACGTGCAGACTTGAAGACTATCAGAATAAGAGGACTGGAAGTTGCCTTTGCCAGGGGGAACTCACCGAAGTTAACCATCTAGGTGTTCATCATATAGAGAAGTGTTTCGTTAATGCGGAAATAAAATCAATGTCAAATAGTTTGAGTTCGACAACTTACAAGATAATGGCGTAATACTTTATATAGTAGATTTTCTCGATTTTCGGAGCTATATTTATGGAAACCGTGAAAAAAAGTGACACATATATTAATAACATTTTTTTAAACATCATACATTCAATTTTTTGTCTACATATCATAAAAACAAAAATTAACGGAAATAGTGCAAAATGGCGGAGTTATTAGGTACTAAATAAATGTTTCGTTATGACGCAACAGAGTGTTATGCGTGAGATAGGCAGAATGTTGGAGTGTATGCGTGGTGTGAAGGGGCGACATCGTACTCAGATAGTTATTTGAGTACGTGCTGTTATGGCGTGCTGCCATTTGCATATGGATGCGCTTCGATATTTCGCAGATCAAATGATAGTCTACTCGCGACGTGGAAGTACTGAACAGTTAATATAGTCCCGAAATTGTTGAGTTATAATAGGATGGATTGTATGAGTGAAGCTATGAAAGGATGCTGAGTGTGGTATTGTGTAATAACGTGTGTGTGAGCGTGTGATATAATTTGTTCAAATAATTCGTGAAAGTATTGTCGTAAACCCGTTAATTCGTCACGATGTTAAATTCATTTAGAAATATTGTAACGTCATTTTGTATAATTTTCTGGACTTTCTGTCCATTTCATTTCTTATTTCCTCAAATAGTAATAATTTCTGGTTCAACCAATCGATATAATAAATAAACATCAATTTCATTTTCTTATGGGGACCTTGAATAAGTTCTCGCTGTTTTTTAACAAAATATAAACTTTATTCAACATATAAGGAACAAAATCATTTCATTCAAAGTATTGCCCATCACTAGAGACCACTTCCTCCCATCTTTCTGGCAGTATATGAATTCCGCGTCGGAAAAACGACATGTCTTTTGAGGCTATTCTTTGTAATAATGAAAGCGCTGGTCAGCTAGGCCATGTGTCATCGAACAGGTTAAGTGAAAATCGGAAAAAGCTATGACAGGTGAATACGGCGAACGGGGTAGGACTTCCCATTGACGCGTTTCCAGGTAGGTTTTCACTGGTTTTGCAACATGAGACCAAGCGTTGTCTTGTAACAAAATCACTTTGTCGTGTCTCTGCCCGTATAGCGACCGTTTTTTTGAAGTGAAACTTCTTAACGCGCGCTGGGAGTAAAATTCCAACGCTGTGACACACGAGCGAGCGTTACAAAAATGTGTAACGAAACGAAAACGTATAAGGCTGTGACACACGTATTAGCGAGACGCAGAGCTGTAATGTTAAAGGCCTATACCTATAGATATAGTATAGAGGTATAGATGCAGAGTGTTGGTCTCGGTCTCCGCTTCATTCGGTGCGTCGTAGAGTTTCCGCTTTATTCGGTGCTTCGTAGAGTCCCCACTCTTCAGTGCGTAGTGTCCCCACTCTGTATGTTACCCGCTTGGCTCCAGGATAGTCGGTACATATAGCAGTTTACATTCTAAACTATGTATCTATGACAAGGCATAGTCCATATTAAGTAAAAAGAGATATATTCGTATTCCTATACTATGGCGTCTACCACAGCCTACGGCTTGAAGTAGCATTTTTGTAAACGCGCATACGCGTTCTATTGTAGGGGAGAGGAGACGTGTAGCATAGAAATACTCAGTAACGCGTCGAATATTTGTGTAATCCACGTGTGCGTCAAGAAATATCTTAATATTTCAAAATATATTCTGTGAAAATGAAGTTAAAATTTACTCCGGAATTTCCAGTTAGTACAAGTATGTATGTTGATAAATTTCTATATGTATACTATGTAAAATTAAATATAAAATTAACGTCAAGTTAAAGTGATTTGCAACACGTTGTTCTCTTATTTATTAGGAAATTTTGGAAAATGAAAATTTTCATGCCCTCTGCAATCGCTTTATGCACGGCATGACACTCATTATTTTCCACAATTTTCCATTACAAGAGATCTTCCATTAAATAAGAGAACAACGTGTTGGGAAAATAAAAAATTTCCTAATCTCAACGTGAGTGCGACGGAGAGCGCACATAGAGCGCACCTGGCGTCCCACGTGAAAGAGAGGGAGGGTACTTTAACCTGGTCTTAAAATAAATATAAATATGTTGAAATTATAAAATATCGACTTCATATAGTTTTCAGATATTTTTGAAAGAATACGGCTGCTCAATATAAACCCGATTTTATGTTGTTAATTTAAATATTTGTAAGTATAATTTCATAAAATGTTAATTATTGTATTGCATGACAATTACAAAATATTGTTGATTCTTAATTTGATTTCATATTATTATTTGTTTGGAGACGTCAATATTCCAAAAACAAATGCCGAACGTGTACGAGAATGCAGAGCTCGGAAAAAATGATTGAAACAACAAGAACCATCAGCGCAAACAGCAGTACAACGCAATCGTCAATAGTGAGCTCGACAGAAGGCTTTGAGAAATGCTGCCGCCACTATAAAAGATAATAACACACCATCGACGAGTATCTCTGGGTCACATGAATTACTCATAGTGAATCCAGACAATCCACAATCCAGTACCAGCAAAATCGATGGTAATATACTTTTCAACTATCTATCTCAAACGAGTGGCCAAGCTGGACAGACTCAAGTTCCTTTTCAAAATGCTGAAGAAAGAATTGTCTTTCAGGCTGATGTACATCAGGCGAATTCATCTCAAGTCGTAGCGAATCCAGTCTCAATTTCAGCGACAAAGACTGAAAAATCGTGTGCACAGCGGTGTCATGAATATAGAGAGCGGAAAAAGGTGATGGAAGAGGCCATTGTCAGTCAAAGACCAGTTGTCTCTCCAATTATTAATGTGTCGTCGAATGTGAGTGATATACAAGTAGATCCCGTTCAAGTGTTACATTGTGAACTAATGGATGTAGAGCATGATCTCGGTATTCCAGTTGCTAGACGACAATCAACATCCAGACATGTTCCTTACAAGGATTCAATGAGAATATATCCGATTTTTTTTCAAAGAATTGAAATTTTAAACTCACGCGCTATATCTGTTGCTCAAAAATACACAAAGAATGAAAATGAAATCCCAGGAAAAATCCAAACCGTTAAAGAAATAACTTTGAATCGCTTTATTCACCACACTAATCCAAACATTCCACAAATGCTAAAATGAAAAGACTTCAAAAGTCTGAAGGCTGCTTATGCAGCGGCTTCAAGAAGAATGTCCACTGAACATTAATAAAAAATTTTGTAAAATACGCCGGAAAAGTAACCATGATACATCACAATACCTATTAAACATAAAAATACCTTAAAGAACTATCAACACAATACAACATTAACAATTTCACTCTTTGGGAAATCAAACAAATAATTTTCAAACTAAATTTTGTATTTACTGGGAAAAACAGAGAGATCTAATTCACGAATGTAGGAAAAGACAATATAATAATTCACAAAAAAATACATCATGTCATACATGCGTAGAATCGGTTGATTTTCACAGTGTTTGGAGACATATGAAGTTGATGATTATGCACCGAGCGTAATTTCGCGCATCCGCATTAGCTTTATAGAGAGTTACGCACAGTTTGGAGATGCAGAAAGTTAAAATATATCATATCCGTGCATATTTTCGCGTATGCGCATTAATCATATAAAGATTTTGTGCATGCGTATAAGCTATTCGGGGTCATACGGGATATCCCAACATAAATACCATATCACGTGTCAATAGTACACGTACTACGAAAATTCTAGACTAATGTTTATATAAATCCAAACTCAATAGAAAGAACAATCCGAGTTCGGGATTGAATAGTATTATAAATATTTCATTAAGTGTAGTGCGCATAAAGTAATCCGGCTTAACGACTAGGGACAGCTCATTGTAGAATTAAAGAAATCTAAAAAATGCTCGAAGCCCTAGGATGTAATTGGGCAGTGGCAATTCAAGCGACATGAGGACGATAAATTTATGATAGCCAAAATAGAGACTATTCTAGAAGCGAGTGAAGAAAATATAAAAGTGACCTGAGAGGGGTGCAGTTGAGTTTATTTAAGTGCGGCAGCCCAACGCGTTTAGACGAAGACCTTAGCTTCTTACCTTTTTTTTACGTTTCATCACTTAGTGATAAGAAAGTATTGGGTTCGTCCGATTTGAAAACTCCAAAATAACGCATGTAATCGCATTTTTCAACAATAATAACTGGAATAACGGATAATAAAACTTAATATTAATGTTCAATGAATTGCTTCTTTGAATACTATGAAAAACGTGTTTTTCAGCGGGCGCATGGACGAGTATTTTATTTATATAGTGGGAGTATCTTAAAAACTGCCGGACCAAACGAATTAAAAATTTATAAGGAGTTAATTGTTATCGAGCTAACAATACATTGTCATGTTAAATTTTATTTCGACTTTCCGTTCGCCGTAAAATAACATTTATATATGTATGTTTTCGAAAGAAATCCGTATATTTTATAGAATTTATGTCACGAAAAACATAGAACCCACGTGATCTCAGGAGTGGCTGGTCCAAAAGATCTGAAAATTTGTACATAGCATTTGGGTATCAGGAGGGTTATGAATGGTGACGTCATAATTCGATATGACTTTCGGTTTGACCGGGGATAACAAATATGTGTTTTCTATTGAGGTAGCACATGCAACAAACATAGAAGCCACGTGATCTCAGGAGTGGCTTGATGAAGAAGTCAGAAATTTTGAACATAGCATAGGAATGTTCGTGGGATCATAAGTTGCTATGGCCCATTTCGATCGGACGCTTATATCGTGAGAAAATGACGTATTGTGGGATCTATTGTGGGGAAAATTACATATAAAAGTACGTACATTCCATTCTGATGACGCGTAACGCGTCACTGATCTCAACAAACTTTGCTAGAGTATTGTACTCCGAGAATCTCTTTTCATAGATGAAAATACCGAGGCAGGCACATGACCGTTGAATTAACCCAATAATTTAATTGAAACACTCGTTTATTTGGATCGCAAATTTTTATAAATTAACAAATTCATATTATGGTATTATTATTGGAATGATTTATACGATCAAACAACAATAGTGATAAAAAGTACCGGGCAAGTCTACTGGCATAAATCTTTTATATTTGTACTGTGACGATTCTCTTATTATTATTTCAATAAATATTTCGATTAATATCAAATAAATAAAAATCTCTCAACCCAATCCATTATCTCATCTTACATTAAATATAACATCCTACATCTGGAGGCTCAGCAGGGATCGAATGGAGGCAAAAAAATTGGAAACTTGTTGATATTATCAGTGATCAGTGAAATCGTGCGAGGTTAACAAAAATAGCATCATCAAACGAAATTGTAGTGCAAGAAACTGGAGAAAAGCTAAGAGCCGATGCCACCGACAAAGTACAAAAGACGAAGAAAGGGACTATTCAGGAATTGGGACAGAAGCTACGTGAACTAGGCTTGCCGATATATGGGACTAAAGCAGTGCTGCGTGAGAGGTTGAAAAAAAGCCAAAAAGGGCCACAACAAGCCGAAATGCAGGATGAACTCAACGACGATCTGAACAGCGAGATAGCAGAAGAAGAGGCAAGTGACAATGACTTAGAAGATCACTCAGTGCTTTGCATAAGTGAGTTAAAGGTTAGCAGGTCTTAGCAGGTTAGGCCTGGCAAAAACGGGGAAAAAAGGCGAGCTACTCGTAAGACTGAAAACTGCTCTAGACGAAGAGGCAGAAACTCTAGAAGACGAAGAAGACGATACCGAGGATCAACAAATCATCCAGAGGCGAGTTGTGAACACGACAATCAGCCGAAAAGATGAATATAGAGAGTCGCAACGTTCGCTTTTGACCTTCCGCGATTCAGAGGAATCGCAGAGAGCTTCAGTGCAGACGACGGGGTAAGCATTCATTGGTGGATATAGGACCTAGAAGAAACAGCCGAGACGTATGGCTGGTCCGATGTCCAGAAGTGTGCATACTGAAAAAGACTATTGAGGCGGTCACAAAAGAGATTCATACGTTTCGAAAAAAATGTGTAGACGTCGAACAAGTTAAAAGAGACGTTGATAGAAGAATTTGAATCGAAGATAGACAGTTTGAGTGGGTATGAAAAAATGGCAAAGGAAAAAAAGAAATCAGACGACTTGTGTCAAGAATATCCATACCGGATGCGAAAAATTGCATTACGAACAAACCTAAATACAGCCGCCATAATGAAACATATAATGCGAGGTGTTCCTGTTGGCCCAGTGAACAAAGCCATATTGTGTGATGCGAAGAAGCTCAATGAATTGGAAGAGAAGTTGCTTCAGTATGAAGAGTTGAAGAGTGAAATACGGATTAAAACTGAAGCAATTGACCGAAAAGATGATAGAATAGGATGAATGACATACAGAAGCGATAAAAAAAGTGGCCAGCCAGGCACATTAGTTAAAAACAACAATTATGGCGACAAGAATCACAAAAGTGCAGAATCTCCGGATAAAAACAAGGGAATAAAGCGTTTTAAGGGGTTACCCCCACTTGTAGCGCAAAGAAAAAGGCTTTTTTCATTAATTTTTTTAAAGAAAACTACAAAACTTTTTCAATTGATCAATATATCATTTGAAAGAGCATATCTTGAGGAACTTTCAGTAATTTTCTGATTGAAAAATATTACATTTTTTAGTGGTAACTGGCCGTCAATGTAATAATGTTTTTAATTGTACGGTTTGCGGTAACTAACATTGCGATGAAGTAGATCATTTGAAACAAAGAATGTAGATTGATTTAGTCGCATATGAGTATAAACTAGTCTTTAATCTGAGGATTTAAAGAAATATTCATTTTTCACAAAATGGCGGACAGTCAAAGTTAATGGTTCAATTTTATAGCCAAAAAACGACCGTTTTTTGTAACCGTGTTGGAAAGCCTCGTTTCTCGCCTGAGCTCGTTGATACGAACACCATGATTCTTCACCGGTTGGACATCTCTCATGTAGTGGATTTGCATCGGTTGAACTGTAATGATCGAAGGTCGCCCATAGTGTCTCATGCATGTCATGAACAGAATCAGAATGGCGTCGAATAGCAAGCCCATAGTACACGGTGAGCTTGTCAATAAATTTTCTGTCAGCTGTCCTTTACCACCAAGTTCTTTGTTTTTTTTAACTAAGTTACGAAGGCGGGATCCCATACGCTTTTGGACGTGACCGATGCATTCTTTTTTAATAACTTCTACGTCGCCATAAGGATGAGAATTCACTAGCACGACTAGAACAACGACGTATATCCTCGCTTCCTCCACGATCCATCTCCGGAAACTGTTAATTTAGGAGTTGCATCGCCTGCTGCATTAGGTGTATTTTCAATTTCTTCTCGTACGGCTTTTTTAAATATTACATCTGCACATGTTTTCACAGACTCATAAATACTTTTCCATATTATTGCATATGTAGTCTCAGTAAGAAACATTGGCATGTCCATAAGTCCGCAAAATTTTTGTGCTCCAACCAATCCTTTGCCGAGAACTCGCATAGTGAATATAAATCGACGATTTATTTCCTACGAATGTGCCACAAAAGGAGAAGATGGTATCAAATTATCTACACATAAGTCACATTTAACAACAACTTTGAAGCCTAGTCCTCATGCATTTGCCGTTTCAAATGTAATATTTCCATTACACGTTTTGCACTTCACTAAACTTGAAATAGCAGCGAACACAATCCAAAAGTTCAAAATACGATAATCAATATTAGGACTTTGATTCACATTCATATCAATATTATCCTTCAGTTTCTTCGCAGACGTGCTGAAACTTCCAGTTTCCGATTCGGCCAGGCTCGGGTTAAAAACACCCTTCCTTTTTTTTGGTCGAGATTTCCGTAAATTATGATTGCTTCTTGTTTCTCGCGAACCTTTTTTTCGATCCATTTTTAAATGTAAAACGAATAAAAATTGCGCTTATAATATTGTGAACAGCAAAATATACGTCTTATATAGTCGAACTTTCGAGCTACACTGACGAGTTTAGATCATAACAGGTAGCGAAAATATGTTTCCACAAATTCCAATCTATTATATAAACCTTGTGAATGCCAAGTATACGATTCCTTGCATCGAATAATGCATTGAAACCGGAGAGAGGGTCGAGCGCGCCAGGTGGAAGACTAGCCGGTTGTTCACACAACAGATTTTTCTTTTTCAACGCTTATATCTCAGTCAATTTTGTTCGGTTCGATTTGAAATTGTCAGAACATATTCTAAGATACTTATACTTTAAAAAAATGCAATAAAAAAACATCGATTTTTTCAAAATCGCAAGTGGGGGTAACCCCTTAAGTGCGGCAACTTCGGACATATGGCAGCAAAGTGTACTCAAAGAAGTAGCTAGCCAAAGGATGTTAAGAAGTGCAGTGATAGAACTAAAATAGCCGATAAACAGATATATAAAACTGTAACGATCATGAATAAAGATGTGATTGGCATCATCGACACAGGCAGCGACCTGAATCTGATCTGAACCAGTGCATACGTATAGCTGGGTGGGCCAACTTGAGCTCAAAAACAATATCGTTCGGCAGTGTCGGTGCAAATAATAAAAAGCTTTGGGATGTTTCGAGACGACAGTATCAATAGACGGGCTAACGTTAACATTTGAATTTAATGTTGTACCAGACGAATTTCTGGGGCATGACATTCTGATTGGCGGCAAACTGTCTAAGCACGCGAAAGTGCGAATAAAAAATAGAGAGGGATTGTTGATAAGATTAGCTGATAACGATGATAGAGTTAATAGTGTGTGGACAGACATGTCAAAAATAAGTGTTTTTAATGTGTGCGAAAGAGACGATCAGGTAGCCGATGGTCACGTAAAAGATCCTGAGACTAGAAATAGTTATTAGATTTAGTGACAAATTATGTACCGACGGGAATGAAAAATACCGGAGTGACGATGCAGATAATATTGCAAGACGAAACACCTGTTTTCCAAAATCCGTGACGATTATCAAACGAACAGCGAAAACGAGTGAATGAAATAATCGATGAATGGATAACAAAGGATATAGTGAGGCCAAGTGTCAGTAAGTATGCAAGTCCCATCGTGATTGTGCGTCGATTATCGTCAGTTAAATAGAAAAAAAGAGTGCGCCCGGACCACACAACAGAAGTGAAACTTCACGAAGGATCCTCGCATATTGCTAACTATTAAACTTTGAATCTTTTATTCTCTTTTTACACATGTAAATAAACTGTGACACTCTCCGACGGGCATCTTAGCCTCCAGCCGACGTTGACTGTGGCGCTCTGGCGTCAGCTAGACAAAAGAGGGCCGTCACGGCAGAGCAACGTTCGTGACGCGCCCAGGTATTTCACTCCCAAAAGCAGAGAGAAATGTCTGATGGAAGAAAGGGAATCGGAGAGAGCGAGAGGGACCAATACATCGGTCGCGCTGATTGCATCACTTCCGCCACCATTTTAGTCGTGGGACGCTTGGTAGATGTGAAACATCAACGTTATGTTATTATTTAGGAAAAATGGACTATAGGATGTGAGGAATTTTAAGGACAAGAGCAAAAACATTTTAAAACTTAGTCGAAAATGTTTAATTTGAGGTTTCATTAGTTATTTCTGTTACAGTAGTATTCGATTCTATGAAAGTTACAATGTATCGATGGTAACTAAAATATTTCAGGCTCCCACCCCGATATATTGATTAGTTTTGAATGTTTGGATCGTTGTATGGTAGTGATCCACCTTACCGAAGGAAATTGGCTTGGCATTGACCCATCTTGTATTACTGTAGGCTGGTTCTTCTGGGTAATGTCCCACCTGGAGGTTGGCTGCTTTCGGTTGTTATTAGTAGTATCCCACCGTGATAACTCTCGTTGAATGTTCTCACTCGAATGAGTTAGACTGATACGTCACCTTATCCCAACAAATAACAACCACGAGTGTAATTGCTGTTCATTTAACAGAAGATAGCCGATCTTCTGCAAGAGCCGGATTGCATTGTCCCTGTGTCGTTCTCTGCTCAAGCTTCCCCTATTTGTTTCTCAGTTACGAGAATTGGCCATGTGTCTGCGCCCCTAGTGTTTTTTGTCTGAACTATTTTTCTCTTTTTCCTTTTCATTTTTATTTTCTCTTTGTGTGATCTTCGTCACATTCCCCCCTTTCTTTATGAACTTAAAAGGACTTTATTCATATTATTTTTATACCATATCATTTTTCTTGTTATTACATGTTTTTTTTCTTGACATCTACATTTTTCTTATTTTATACATTTGTTCTTGTTTATTATATCTTTTTCTCTTTTATCCTTACATATTTTCGCATTCGTTGGATTCCCCATACTACCGCTAGACATTCTGTCTCGGTTACTGAATAGTTTTGTTCGTGAACATTTAATGATCTACTGGCGTATGCTACCCACGTGTATTTTCGCCTTTTTTTCTTGCGTGAGTACTGCCCCTAATCCTTTGACTTTGTCTGGGTTGGTGTGAATGCCATTTTTGTTGATAATGTGTCCCAGATATTCGATTTTCTTTTGTACGAATCTACATTTTTCGTGATTGACTTTGAGGTTGGCTTGTTATAACCTTTTGACGACCTCTTTCATATTTTCTACATGTTCCGTTAATGTTTTCCCCAATGTAATGATATCATCCAGATATACCAGGGCTTTTGTTTCTATATCCGGTCCGATGATCTTGTCCAATTATCTTTGGAATGTTGCGAGTGCGGAATGTGTTCCAAAAGGCATAACCTTGAATTGGGAGAATTTTTGGGGAACTGAAAATGCTGTTATCGGTCGATTTTATGGCTCTAATGAGACCTGCGAGTATCTGTTTTTAGGTCTATTCCAACATTATATTTACTATCTCGTAGTTTGTCTAGTGTAGCCTGGACATGAGGCATTAGATATGCGTCTTGTTCCGTAATTCCGTTGATTTTCATAAAGTCAATACAGAAGCGATACTTCTTATCTTTCTTTTTGACCATGACCACACGTGAGGTCCAAGGCCTTTTTACTTTTTCAATGATGCCTTGTTCTAACATTTTTGACATTTCTTTGTTGATGATTTCTTGCATTACTGGGTTGCGTGGTGCATAGCGAATTTTAAGTGGTTCTTGATTTTGTTTGATTTTGATTTTGTGTGTTGCTGGGTTCTTTAGCCCGTACATGTTTTCAATTGCTTGACTGTTCTGGTGATTTCATTCAGGGCTAATTGTTCTTGCATTTCTATGGATATGGTATTGATTGATTCATTGGTGTTTAAATTAAATTTATTTTTCATTGTTGGAAGCGCATCTATTCCCAAGATTACTCCTACGCTGAGTCGTGGTAGCACCATGAATTCAATTTTGTATTGTTTCCCCTTGATGGTTACTGGACAAAATATTCGTCCTATGATTTTTACGTTCCTTCCGTCTGCTACACTTGCTTGGTATTCTGATTTGTGTAATCTGCAGATGTTTTCTGATGCTATTTGGCTCCATACTTTTTTTTCCCATAAATGATCTCATGGCCCCTGTATCGGCTAATCCTTTTATTCCCGAATTTCCTATTCTGATCGCGATATAGGGTCGTATGTCATTTTTATTTTCCTGGTTTTCCATTGTAATAATACCCAGTGGTGGTGGTGGATTAGTAAATCTGGGTTTGAATGGTGTGGCGTAGATGTTCAGTCCTGATGGACCGTTGTTTGCATCCTGTTCTCTTGGTTCATTGGCCTGATTTGTGGTGTTTGGTAGCCTTCTGGTTGATTGGTATATTTTTTGTTTGTTCTCCTCTTCGCAGTTGCAATCTTTTTCCCTCCTTCCTTTTTTCGCACACCGTATGCAAAATACTTTTCTCGGGATTCGGCATTGAGCACCCCTATGTCCTCTTTGGCCACAGTTCCAACAACATTTTGCCCGTATGGATGGATTATTTATATTGTTAATTTGGTTTTCTTCTGTAGTCTTTCTTGGTTGATATGCTGTCTCTTGCACTAAGGGTTGGTTTGCATTTAGTGGTGGTCGAAATGTTCTTTCTCTGATTACCAGTCGTTCGTAATCGGTGGTCAGTCGTATGATATCTGTTATTTCTCTTATATCGCTTTGTCGGATGCATCATTCATATTTCATTCTTAGGTTTAGGTATATTCTGTCGATTTTTCGGCGTTCGCTCATATTTCCTAACCTTCTCATTAATGTTTGCATGACGATTATAAAATCCTTGACTGATTCCTTGGCAGCTTGTGTTCTGTTTCTTATTTCATTTTCGAGTTGTAATTCCAGTTCTGCCAGAAGAAAATAACTTTTGGGGTCTTGCACGAAACTTTTCCAATTAGTCCAATCGGGTTTATTGCTGCGATACTATGATAATGCTTTGTCTCTTAGCAGTATGAATATGCAGATCATGAGTTCGTTGTTGGTTAATCGATTACTTGCCTTTCATTCTTCTATTCGTTCCAGGAATGTTATCAATTTATTTTCATCTGCGTATTTGTTCAAATATTTTGTTGTCTTCATTGCTTGATCTATCTGATTTTTGGATTTCTTTTTGCTTTTCCCGCAGTAATTCATTTTTTAGATCTTCGTATATTTCTCTTTGCATGTTTCTCAATTCTATGACAATGTCTTCCATTTGCACATCTTGCATGCTTGTTCTCCTGGATCTTTCATGATCCCTGCCTCTGGAGTTTTCCCGACGTTCCCTTTCCGAGTATTGGTTTCTTTGATTTTCCCGTCTTATGCTTTCGCAGCTTCTGTATATTGGGAATCGTGAATTACTTCTTCTTATAGGTGAATTTCTTCTTTCTTCCCGTAATCGTTCGTTTAGTTCTTGTATTTGAATGGAATTGTTATGTAATTGTTGTTGTACCGTATTCAATTCTTCCTGACTGATGGTTCTTGATGAACCTGTTGGTGTTGATGAGTTTCTTGCCTCCATTATTTCAATAATTGGCTCGATTAGTTCTTCAATCATTGGATTCCCTGTTTCCGCTATTCTTGTTTCCTGTTCTGTTTTATCTTTCGAGTTGTTTTGTTTGATAAAATTCACCAGTAGTTTTCTCATGTTTATTACTGCTTCTTGCTGGATACATGGAATATTGAATTTTCCTAATTCCTTTATACATTCCTCTTTGTTTCGTGTCCGCACATATGATGTTTGTTTGGGGATCTCCATTTTGTATTTTAATCGCAGTTTTTACTATACTTTTGCTTATTATTTTTTTTTACAATTTTTCCCACAGTTTTTGAATCTGAGGTGTCCAGAGGTTTCACGTCTAATGTTCGGGCGCCATTTGTAACGAACCTTTTCTCGTTAATAAATAATTGAATACGGAATAGATTTGATTTATAATATTTATTTATTTATTGAACGTAACAGGATATATTTTTATACATATTTACTTTGGAATACATCGAAACACCTTAGATTTTACATTTCTGATTGTGTATCTGTTTTTTATTCTAAACATTTCTTTAGTGGTTTATTTTGATGCTCTCCCAAATGGTTTGACGTATTCTAAGCTCCCACCTTGATAAATTAATTTGTGTTGGATGTTTGGATCGTAGTATGGTAGTGACCTATCTTACCGAAGGAGATTATCTTGGCAGTGACCCGCCTTACCGAAGGAGATTGGCTTGGCAGTGATCCACCTTGTATTCCTGTAAGCTGGTTCCTCTGGCTAGTGTCCCACCTGGAAGTTGGCTGCTTCCGGTTGTTATTGGTAGTGTCCCACCGTGATAACTATCGTTGACTGTTGTTTATCAATTACGAGAATTCGCCGTGTGTCTGCGCTCCTAGTGGTTTTTGTTTGAACTATTAGTCTCTTTTTCCGTTTGATTTTTATTTTCTCTTTTTGTGACCTCCGTCACAACTGTCGACGCGTGCATGACAGTGATTTGCTCATTAACGAAAAATAGATCTGCTCTAGTATTTATTGATGAGCCGAGAGGTGCTGCCATCCGTGTGAAATTACAATGACACCACTCCAAACATCTCGCAACTTGCTTTTTCGGTGATGAAGACAGGATATTGCAACATTTCACATTGAATTTATTGGAGTGAAAACGTCATTTGGCGCACATTGCACTTTGGCTGACCACAAAACAAAACTGGACCATCAGGCCCAATTCAAAACGTGATCATCTATGGTTACTGTGTAATAAAGTGTGCATCGTTTCTAGAATTATACGAGTATTTTATTGGCACTGTTTGAGATTCATGAACGCAACGTGACAGCAGTTGCTGGTACAAGTTATGTCACCAAGTGTTAGCGTTAATTGACCTGAGGATGAGGGGGGTAGGGTCAGCGCTTTACTTGCTGTATCCCATACTAAAGCGCAACTATTATTTACGCCACTCTTAACCTGATCAGAGCTGTACAGTTCGTCTGCAGCCAGTGGTAATAGGCGCATTAATACATCAATTATGCGCGACTAATCACGTCCATTTAGGACAACGAAAAGAATCCTATCACCATCACGCCTACCGACACTATCTTGTGATCTATTATTCATCAGACACAGATCGACCGTCGCAAAGTGTGCACATACTATTCAAACCGTCACTCGCTTTCCAGTGTTTACTCAAATTTCGTCTCAACGTTAAGAATTGTGATAAAGTGACCAGTTCACTGGATGCATTATTCCTTGATTCATTCGTTTTAATAACACCTCTGTTAATTACAATAAATTCACTGTTCAAGTCATACTTTACTGTATCGACGACTGCATGGTCTATGACATGGGGGGGGGGGGGGGTACTGTTAATATGCTTCTCACATTCAATTCCAATTCAAATTACGCTTTGCCGCATTCATATTATTAGATTAAATTTTGTTATTTATTTCAATTTCCATTTACACAATCGAGCTACCACACATTTCCACTTGCTTTCTATCAAGACGATTGTAAATTTCAACTCACACACATTCAACTCAACCACACTCAGCTATCAGTATTGTTCATATGTTATTCAGTATTAATTGATTGTGCTGATTATTAGGTATATAGTGATCTGCACAAAATGTTTCGACATTTGGGGCATTCAGGATCCTGATTGGTAGCTGATCTCCCCAACAGCACAGTGGGTCAAAGTATTACTTACTTTACCATAGAGTACTAAAAAGAGATAGTACCACTACCAAACTACGTGTGGTATTTAACGGCGCAGGTCCAACCTCAAGTGGTTACTCCTTTGACATTCAGCACACACGGACTAAGAAACAACTCGAACCCCGTGATGTATTGTGGAGGATACGAAACTACAAATTCATGTTTTCCATCGACGAAATGAGGATGTACCGGCAAATAAATGTTCACCATAATGATTTGGTCTCCAACGTATCTTTTGGGTTGACAGCAATAGCAAAATCACATCATATCACCTGACGACTGTCATCTATGGTACAAAATCACATCTATTTCTGGCAAGACGAAGGATTCTACGTCTCACGAAGGACGAAGAATACCGATTTTCTTCCGCCATCGATTCATTTCTTAAAGGTCGATATGTCGATGACATATGTGGCGGATCAGATCATATCAACGACCTCATTTAAATTGCAAATCAGTTCAAAAGACTCTACATGGTGGCCGACCTGCCATTACCCGCATGGCAAAGTGATCACTGCTCATTTGTCACTATATTTGCGCCTGATTAGCACGTACACGACGCATATACAATGGATGACTCCACGGGAGAAACAAGTAAAAAAGTGCTTGGATTGAAGTAGCACCCCTATGCAAATGTCCTGAAATTCACACTCTCTGCCGATTCAACTATGTCCCAGCTCACGAAGCGACGCATTCTCTCACAAATTGCACAACGCGATTGATTAGGATTTTTGTCAATACTCACCACCAACTTAGGTTCGAAAAGTTACATTCTGATATACCCGTCTCACCGCAAACACAACTCAAGTGGAAGCAACTCAACGAAAAACTACGCATCGTGCCGATCAGATTTGCACCAAAATAGTATCACACTACTAAATCAACGACCATGGAATCACATGGCTCCTCAGATGCCTCACATTGAAGTGACTCACGATACCTCGAAAACTTGCCAGGTATTTTTAAACATTTCTTGACATATACCACACCCCAGCATTTTTTTGGGCAGACTTATCGGTGATTCTCACATGGATCAATTCACATCCATTCAGGTGAAAATACTTTGTAAGGAATAGAGTGCGTTAAATACAAGAGCTCGTTACAAACAGCGCGTGGGAGTTTATACTCGACTAAAAGAGTCCAGCTGACTGTGCTGCAAGGAGGCTATCAATCACCAGCTTAAGTAACATCATTTATGGTGGTCTGGACAACCGTGACTCAAACACAACTGCAATTCGTGGCCGACTGCAATAATCAGCAGTGACTCTCCGACTCGACACCAAAAAAGACCAGATCAATCACTCACTTTGGTCACAACTCAGATCGATTATCATTTGGAGACGATATATCTGTATTCATCACTTATTCCACTGCTAAAGTGACGTTCATCTGTTTTCGAGTGACAGATCTGTTACGCAGACACAAAAACTCAACTTTCGTAAATCTATCGTCCGCCCATTCAGCCATCTGACAGTCTTTTTGACGCTCAAGGCACCATGCAAGTTGGAGGCAGACTTACACACGTACATTGGATACAGAAACAATTCACCCTGCCTTTCTGCCAAGACACTTCATACAGCTCATTATTGCTAAATCACACACTCAAACTTTTCACGGTGGCACCCAACTCACACTCGACTGCACACGTTGACAATACTGGATCATCTGTGGCAGACTTCCAGTGGAAACGCACATGCTACGCCACATCAAGTGCGCACATCAACGTGAAATTCGAACAGAACAGCTCATGGGTCAACTCCCCGTGTCACGAGTCACACCATCCCGACCATTCAAAAAATATCTAAGCACATTTGTGTGCTTTACCACGTCCGCCGTACATCTTAGCCGTCCGGTCAATGACCAAACTTTCACCATTCGTTCAATGACCGGGTACCCGGGTACCCGCATATAGTGTGTCAGGTAGAAAAGTTATTAGTAAGCTAGCTGCGTGGCATGTGAAATAATTATTGCGCCTGTACACAGTTTATAATCCCCAAAGAACGTTCTTGAACATTCAGGTACGTGGGATTCATCGTCTCTTCAGCCCAAACAGAATAGGAAGAAGGATCAGTTCTAATTTTTGGAATGTTGTGAACAGACCTTGGATATTGGTACTACCTTAATTTACTGCTGAACACGTGTAAAATTTACAGTGAAAGTGAAAAAAATATACAAAATTAATTGATATAATTATTAATAAATAATCATATTATTAATAAATATTATTATTAACAAATAATCATATAAAATATAAATACGATGGATGATTTATTGAGTTTTTAGAAGTAAGGAGAAATTTATTTATTTTATTTTGGAGTAAATTATTTTATATTTTACACATTTAAAAAAATAGTGAATAATGAAGTAAAAACGCTTTCCAATAGAATCACTCGCTCGCACGGGAGAAAGCATCTCGAGAAAACATTCGAATCCGAAATATCTGACGATGGCCATGGGTCCGATAGTGACGACGACGATTATCTTCCACAGAATGTGGCTGCAGCTTCGGATTGTGGTGATACAGGTAATTCTTTTTTAAATCTTTTTTAAAAGCTTTTAAAGCTACTACTTTAAAAAAAAAAAAATTAACATTTACATTTTTTATGTACTTCAATAATTATGATATATTATCATTTATAAATTATCTTTATTTTTCTGAATAGCTGATGAAATTGCACTCAATGAAGATGATGAAGAAAGTGAAAATGGAGAAGATGGAGATGAAGATGAAGAAAGTGATATAGCAGCGACGGGGTTAGGAATGAAAGCAAAAGATGGTACGCAGTGTTCTGCGACACCATCAAGTAAGCATCAAGTTGGGAGGCGTCATATTGTACGAGAGAGATGTGGGCCCAATAGAAACGCCAGCATGCTGTCCACTCTCGACACCTTTAAATTATTTTTTACTCCAGAAATGGCATATATCATTATACGCCATACCAATAAAAAGGCAAATTTAACATATACAGCGTATAATGAAAAAAATCTGAAGAAAAAACAATTAGTTTGGAAGGATCTTGACCCGCAGGAATTTTATGCTTTCTTGGCTATTTTGACAACTTCTGGCGCTAACAACTCGAATACTGACAATGCACTGAATATGTGGCAGACGGATTCATATCCATTATATCGTGCAGCAATGAGCATCAATCGTTTCTGGAACATCCTTCGCTTCATTCGATTTGATGATGCCAATTCTCGAGCTCAGCGAATAGAGCATGACAAAGCTGCTCCAATACGACACATTTAGACAATGCTTAATAGTAATTTAGCAAAACACTATAAGCCCACAGAATATCTGACAATCGACGAGCAACTTTTTCCATACCGTGGTTAAACTAGATTCAGTCAGTATATACCATCGAAACCAGCAAAGTATGGAATCAAAGTATGGTGGATATGTAATGCTGAACATTCGTACCCACATACTGGACAGCTTTACACTGGTAAATCGAGTGAGGGTCGTGAAAAGAACGTTTGTGAGAGAGTTGTGAAAGACTTGGTAGTACCGTATAAGAGATCGGGTAGAAATATTACTATGGATAATTATTTTACTACTCTTTCATTGGCAAAGACCTTACTGTCGTGGAACTTGACGATTGTTGGCGCCTTGAAGAAAACTAAGACATATATTCCATCAGCAATGGCTCCATCGAAAACGGGAGAGGAATTATCTACTGTGTTTGGTTTTAATGAAAAAATAACCATGTGCAGTTATGTGCCAAAAAAAAGGTAGTAATTATGCTATCATCAATGTATCAGCAAGCAAAAATTAGTGATAGTTCGAAGAAAAAGCCTGAAATCATAGAATTTTATAACTGGTCAAAAGCTGGAGTGGAAACTGTGGATAAAATTCTGGGTCGATATACGACAAAAAGATCTACTCAAAGATGGCCTCTAGCATTTTTCTATAATATCCTATATGTCGCCTGCCTTGCAACATATATTCTGTATTATGAGAATAATAAAATGATTCTTAAAAACGCGTATGAGCGGCGATCATTTTATCGGCAATTAGGCAGATAACTGTGTACTCCATTCGTCGAAACCCGTTCGCAGAATCCACAAATTATGAGACATTTCTCGACGAAAGTGGCGATTGAATCTTTTCTTGGCCGAGCTATCAACTGATATACTCAACCAACTACACCGGGATCATCAAGACCACAGACACAGCTCGATTCAACCTGAAGGAAAAGGATTACTGGTTTATGTGATACTTGTCTTCAAAGCGAATTCAAAAAACGTCGCAAAACAAGAAAAATATGTTCAGTATGTGAGAACACTATTCGTGATGAACATTCTATTACAACCACGACATATGACGGGTGTGCGACATAATAAAATTTACTTTTATTTTCCAGTCGCGTTGTATTATTGTAAAAAGTAAACAATGTGAATATATAAATGATCAAAAAAAAATTCTTACCAATATAAATATAAACGAAATTATATTTTTTACGAGCAATTTTTGCTAATGTTCATAATAATAATTGTTTAAATAATATAAATTAGGAACAATATTGTTTATTATTTATTTAAGAGTCAAATTACCTCATTACGTTATTAATTAGACTCTTTAGTGTGTATAAGCCCGACATTCATGCATAATAACTTCAGTGGATACCCGGGTTTTTAGTTATTGAACGAAAAAGGTATCAAGTTTGATAGTTAATAACTATCATTAAATAATTGATTATAAATAAATTTGACCAAAATTGGGTTCCAAACTAGTTAAACTTTAGGGATCCAGACGGTCATACAATTTTTTGAAAGAAAAATTAATAAATTCTATCTGCGAAGCTGAAATAGATATCCGGGTACCTGTTCATTGATCGGACGGTTAAAGTGGTGACCGAATATACAATAAACTCATTCTTCGCGGCGTTCAGAAGATTATTTGGGCGTCGTGAAATTTGCTCAACTCATCACAGTGTGTTTGAGAATGAACTTGAGTAGCTGGTTTATAGGAAGTATTGGACAGGGACTTGACTTTTGTGTTATTGCTCGGTAATTTTTTGTTGGTACTTAGGAATAATTCTACTGCGTACTTTGGTTTATTAACTTAATTAATTAATGAATGATACAACAAAAAAAGAAAGAATAATATTGAGAAAAAGTAGCAAAGTATATATATGAATATATCGTCGTTGCCGACCACGCGGTCAACGACGCTTGAGCTTGAGATTAACAGTTTTGTGAAAAAAAATGAGGTTGATTCGAAAAATATTGGTTGAGCAGTATACAAAATAGTGTCGAGAACACAGCAATTGAAAGCTTGATGGTGATAAATCAATGATCGCTGAGATAATCAATGAATTTTATACAAGTTGAGCTTGGCTTGCCCAAATGGCGTCACCACGCGATTTACAATTATGTCGAGAGTTGAGTCTTATTTTAACATTGATACAATACAAATTAATCGAGCAGTACAAAACAAATTGAGGCGCTAGTTATGAGTGAGCTTCACTGAGTTGAACAATGAATCGTGAGCTTCACTTGAGCACAGAGTAAAAACTTTAACTTTTTACTTAGTAATAACGGTGAGTCGAGCAGAGAAAAAATGTCGCGTGCGCTATTGACGACTTGTCCGCGTTGATTGAGAGTGAGTGATGGAACGTGAACGCGGAAGCGAACTTGACCTATTCCACCGTCGTCATCTGGTGACAAAATAGGCCAAGTTCACGGTCAGCGCCCTGAGCCAATCAGCCGTGAGAATTAGCGCCGCCCTTAAGGCGCTACAGTCACATTTGCATTGGTGGGGACCATCATCCGTGATGACTCGTCACAATTGAGCGGCAACCATTGCCAAATTGAGACATCGTCTATTGGTGCCCTCTTGACACCAGTTGAGCAGTCAATAATTATCGACTGCTCCCAGTGAAAACTGAACACAGTGATTGGGGAATAAACTTGGAAGAAGTAAACTTAATACTGCAACAACTATTCAAAGCTGCAACTCAAGAAAACAATTTATAGGGTTGTACCTTACCAACTGATGGTGCAACCTGCCGATTCAATGCTCCCACAGCGCCTCATATGGGTGAGAAATGGAAACCGGCGGTCAAGTCAGTAAAACACCATCTGTCACGTGACGTTGGAGATACGTCGTTGACATACGAAGAACTGGCAACGTTACTGATTCAAATCGAAGCAGTGTTTAACTCACTGCTACTTGAATCGTTCTCAAATCACCATGAAGATGTAGCTGCACTGGCATTAGCTCATTTGTTCATAGCCAACTCACTGACTACATTACCAGGGCCCAACAACACCGCGACGACCTATTCATCAAAGACCAGATGGCAGTTCATCTACACGCCATATCAAAGTGGCACCATCCAACTTATTCAATCAATATTGGAACACTGGTCTTGATCACTGATCAACGATGTCCACCATTCAAGTGGTCCGTTGCACGAGCGAGTCAAGTTCATCCAGGTCCAGACGGACTTATCAGAATCGTCACCATCAAAACGGCAACCACCACACTTAAGAGACCAATTGCCATGTTTGCAATTATGCCAGTTACCTCATGATGACCCGATCGAATCATAATCATCAACACTGATGTTGATGGCAGACAAAATGTTTAAAATTCACAAACTCAACGTGGTAGCACTTGACGGCACCAGTTGTGTCACCAAGTGTTAACGCCAATTCACCCAGAAGTGACTGGAATAGGGTAAGCGTACTATTTCTTGTGCCTTACTCGAATTCCCAACTATTAATCACGCCACTCATCATCTGATCAGCGCTGGACAGTTTCACTATCGGCAGTGGTAATGGGTCCGCAACTAAGAATATAGTTCATATGTTATTTATTGTCATTCTAAATATTATTGACTATTTTCATATATTCTGTGACATCATTCTCATTGAATTAAACCAGTGATTCCCAAAGTTGTCTATATCGATTCCCAAGGGGTCTACATCAGCGAAGAAAAAATTTGGGGGTCCATGTAATGAAAATGGGGGTCCACGATAGTGGATCTCAACATTCACTGATAGTACCTATTTACTTACATCATACTATCTTATAATATAAAGACATTGTTCCGTCACTGACAATTAGTGGCAGCACTTCCCGGGCTGCACGTATTTGCGCCCTTAGTTTGAGTGGTTCGCGCATCTCGGTCATGCGCACATCCCTCATTAATATGCGTAACTCAACCGCGCAACTCATCAATAGTTCTGGGCCTATCAACTAATAGAAACATCAGGCCACTCATGCGCATCCAATGATCACTCAATCAATCATCGGGGGCTAACCCCTCACTATACCTTCAACTCACCACCAAGCTCATGAGGACGCCGACTCAACTTTTATTCTCATTGTTCGACCAGCTCTCATAGTGTACGTGTCCAACTCGTATTCGTTTGTACTCGCTCGTCTAAATTGTGTATTTTCAGTGATATTATTTGTAAAACTCATTAGTGAAACTCTGTGTGAATGAATTAACTCAATTAGATTAATTTATAAGTGCGACTCATTGTATAATCGCTGTGTGTGTAAGCGTGCACCACGAGGTATTGTCTCGTGGCATCTGACCACGCGGTCAATCATTTAATCATTGGTAAAATCAATCTCTTTATTTATTCAACATTTCAGTCAGATCATTTTCGTGCATCCTCATTTGTTCAACTCGTATTATATCTCATTTACGAAAAATAGTGCTGATCACTGTATGTAGTTACATCAGTGAAACTCATCAAGTGTGCATCCTCATTTCGTTCAACTCATCAGATTGGCACTCAACTCGACATATAATTGTACTTTAATCAAATTACTCTGTACTGCTTATGTGAATGCGTGTGTGAAATAATAAAGTTATTTATATTTTGTTACGAAAATAGTCGACCCAACATTTCTCCACCTCAATCACCCCGACAAAGTTCCACGCATTAATTTTCAAATTGTTTTTAGAAGATCTCAAAACAGACATATACATTATTTATACAAGTACCTATGAAGTAAAAAATTTATTATATATGGTTACAAAATTATGTTAGTTGTAGGATGTAAGCATTCGCCTTGTGGTCGTAATACATTTTGAACGCGTAAAAACCTGGACATAATGATACCAGTATCATCTTGTTACAAGCATACGCGCAGTCTCAGAGCCACGCTAACTTGCACTGACTTGCTCAATTCGTCGCTCTATAAATACGAATGTGGGACAAATACGTTTATTCGTTTCCTCAATGTTGAAAAGGAAAGTGCTAAGAAAATATTTAAAACAATATAAACTGGTAGTTTATCACACAAATCATAGTGAATCTGTTTGAGAATGAACGTGAGTAGCTGGTTTTGGGACGTATTGGACAGGGACTCGGCTATTGTGTTAATGCTCGGTAATTTTCTGTTGGTACGCAGGAATAATTCTACTGCGTACT